>JAQIXP010003309.1:0-13259 GCA_034700285.1 Proteroiulus fuscus
AATATGTACCGTTAGTTAACATGGAGATTCCCATAGGAGCATGCATTTTTTAAAAGTGTGGACAGCCCCCTTAATTGGGTTTTTTTTTCAGTTTAATTTATGGATTTATTTATTTTCAATAAAGTTATTTAAATATCATAAAAGATAAGCATATAAATTTGAATATGTATAATAAGCATTCGACTGAGGTATACGGTATGTAAAATGCATTAAACCTTAAAAATACCTGTTTAAAAGCAAGTATAATTTATTCCTAATGGATATACATTTAATATGAGTTTTCCTGTAACCATATTACTTAAACGAAAGCTTTGTATTGTTGAGCTTAAGGGCAATTAAGATAAGAAATCTAATGCATATTTTTGCTTTTGGAAACAAACTCCATGCACTAGGACATTAAAATTAAATTAAGAAAATATATTAAGTACTTGGTTTCTTGTAAAAAAAAAAGAAAAAACTGAAACTTAATTTATATTTCAAGATATCTTAATCCCATATCATTAAATGATACTTGGATTCTTCAATATTTGCTTACACAGATTTGTAATTAAAAGATTTGTTTTTGATTAATCAAATAAATTAGTCTAAAAGTGTACTCTGAATTCGATTATTAATATAAAGATATTTTTAGTCTATATTTCGATTATTGAAATTCATTCTAATTTATGAATAAAATGCATATTGGCAACATTTCAGTTTGCCCTTTGATCACACAGAGTAAAATAAGTTTTATTTTATTTTCGCACTTTTTTTAAACATCTTATCATTTTATTTTAAAATATAAATATCATGGGTTAAATTTATTGAAATGAGGTTGACATCACTAATACTAAGAGAATTGAATTCCATGCATTTAACATATATTACGAAAGTCAAAAAGTTCATGAATAGCATACAAAATACTCCAAGTACAGGGATATTATCAGACGAAATTTGAAAACCCAGGGGTAGGAATTTACATTCAGTTTCTTTTTAAAAGGATGTTGAAATTGACTGATCCTTTTCCTAAAATTTATATATACAGAAAAGCAGGCGAGGTATATTTAGAAATCTAAGATATAAAATATTTTCCCATATCACAGTTTTCGTGACATGATTCTAAATAATATTTTAGAAAGTTGAGAGTCTGTGGAAATATCAATAAAGCTGAATGTCTATCATTCGAATTGAGATTCTCTCAGATTTAGATAAAAAACGACAATCATACATACAAATACAAGGTACCCATGACATGCTATTCACCTCAAGTTCAAATGCACATTTTAATCAAAAAATTCAATAGCTAGCATGTATATGCTAGTACACATCATTCCCAAATATAGAACTGAACTAGGCAGATGTTTTAATCTAAATTTTTGATAAAAAATTCTTTAACTTCTCCAGCTTGCAAAGAGCAGAAGTTGAATTATTTAAAATCACCTACAGGACATCTTTTTTTGTTGAAAAACAAGAGTTAACCACCGTCCAGCCATTATTTTAAGATGGGTTGGATATACTCGTAGAGTAGAGCCATAGTATCTATATGTTGTTAATAATTAATCATCTTATTTAGCTTAGATAAGATTGTGTTGTATAATTCTGCAAACAATCTCCTTGTGGTAAATAATGTAAGAGCCAAATAAACCCACGCAAGATTTCTAGATTGTTTTAATCTAGAGAGTAATTCAAAATTTATGGGATTTTCTTTCTTTGAAAATGTCATTTCATCAAAATGGAATACCAGCAGAGATTCTGTTCCAATCATATTATTTATTTACAGCATGGAACAAGAGCAGCATTTTGATTACATTATTAACCTTGTTTTTCCAGGATTGTGAAGGTTTCTCTACAACTATATAATACTGACAAGCAAGCATTTATTTTTAAAATGGTAAGCATGTGCATTATAATCTTTTCTAAAACAACTTAAACAAGTTGTCAAACTTTGCATCAGTGAAATCTCATTTATTGCAAATTACTATTACATCAATTTTGATGCAGCTAAATTATTCTAGGCCTAGCAAATATTTAGAAATCTCAATATAAAATCTTGTCAAGTGGTTTTCCTATGTCACATGGTTCATGCTTTTTGAAAGAGCTTTATTTGTTCTGATGTGAGTTATAAGTACTCCAGGTATAAAGTATGTAAATTTGCAGTTAGATAAATTTGCCTTAATTGTGATGGACAATGCCTATAGTTGATTCTTTCTTTGATGGGAAGGGTAATTTGTAACATGAGTAGTATACGTACGATTTCAATGAATTTCAAAGGAATTTGGAATTATGTTAAGAGCTAGCTATACAGTTTGAATGCGATAGGGTTAACAGATTTCTGTAGAAAAACTAGAGCACTAAAATGTATTTCATAAAACACTACTTATTGGTGATGGAACTCTGCATTAGTTATAAAATAAATCCCACAAAAATGGCAGAAAATAATTATTTCCCCATACATAAAATTCTGGTTTAATTATTGTTTGTTACATTCATCCTCACAGCTAACCAATAAGAACCACACAATTTTTCCTTAAGAGTTTGAGTGTTCATTGCATGCCATAACATAATAAGGTTACACTGTTTCGGTCAGTAGATATATTTAGATATTTTCATTAGAAAAGTGAAGGACAGTTATATGTACATAGTGCATGTTATAAAAAATTACCACGTTTATACTTAGCCAACACTAACATATATAACTAAAGAGAAATTGACTGCAAACCACTTAAAGACTAAATTTTTTTAATACTACAGAAAAAAAATGCTTCGATAAATTTTTTTGAAGATGCAAATTTAACCTGAATAAAATTATATATTGATCCAATATCAGCCTCTAAGTATTCATCGCATTTAGATAAAAACTACAAGGATGTGAATGCACAGCATAATTCCTGGCATTTTTATAAGCTATTATTATAACTTTATGCACTTTCACTTTAATAATTCACATCATGATTCTTAATTTGTTCCTGTTCATGACAAAATGAAAAGCATGCATGAATGACAGAGAAAAACGACTTCCAAACTGTTAACTCACAACTGAGTCATTCGGCCATAAAATGATGAAAACTGTAGAATTAAAATAATAGCAAAAGGGTTTAGATATCAGCCATATCCATAAATAGACTATCTTTTTAATGACATGGATCATCATTATTAAAAACACAAATGGATCCAAATGGCAAACTTAAAAATACTATCATAACAACTGGCTGACTTAGTATTAAAAGGATTATTATAAAAAACCACAAATTCAAAATATATAATATAGTATCATAATTTATATGAACACAATTACCCCATTTTTAATCAGTTGTTTGAGACTAATCTAAGGTAGTCATTTATAAATATAAGTTAATTAGACTAACACTACTTTACACCAGAGTACAAAAAAGCGGTTTCTTGAACACTAATGTTAACCTTGAGGCTAAACCATTAACTTTAGTTTGGGTACAGCTAATTTCCATAGTTATTTGAACTCATAGTTGAAAGTTATTGATTGCTAGGATTATTTCCTTAGCTGAGATGGGCCATAGTGGTATGCATGACTTATGTTTGAAAGCAGATGGTTTGTCTACAGACACTAAGCCTAAGAGAGCCACTTAATAGACACATTGTTTCCAAACTGACATCCAGGTACAGTATTTGTCAACAATATACTCATATATTAATTTATCAGAAAATGCTGTGAAAAGACAACACATTGAAAATACAGAAGTCACCTTTCACCTTGCAAATTCGATAGCTAATTAATCATAATCAAACTAAACATGCTTATCCTTCCTTTCCTTAAAATTATCCCTGACAGCATGGATATCTTACCTGCTATCAGTGATTGCCCCCACTAAGGGGAAAACCCAAACCAAATTTGAGGGTGTAAGTTCAGTACCATAAAATAAACTTGACCTTAAACAAACATTTAAAATATTCATATAAAGCATTCCTTAAAGTTTAAGAGAAAAGATATTCATATTTTAAGTAAATTTATTTAGAAATGCCTACTATTCCAATCTTTCACTTTAACATAATCATCTGATAAGTCTGCTAACGAATTAAAGCTTACAAGGGCATATATAGTGTCTATATACACTCCATCATTTTCTAGTAAACAATAATAAATTTCTATTAAATGCATGTCAATTTTCCAGCCGGGAAGTGGCAATTGTAAAACCATTCAAGTAATTGCCATTTTCTCTAAAACTTTATGCCTACAGTATACAATTGTGTGCAACTTATAAAACGTTTATTTTTTTTGGTCTACCGATGCAAATGACAAATTTCTTTTCAAATGAACTCCACAAACACGTTTGCTAGAGTGCTTTTCAACAGCAAAAGTGTGTATACAGAAATTGTTAAGTAAAGTTCCATGTCGAACTTTTTATTCTATTTCACTTATCATTTTTCTTTTAAAATAAGTGTAGAGAAGTAGTGCAAATTGAAAAAGGAAAATTGAGTGTGTTAAGATATTCTTCAATACACAATGTAAACTACAATGCTAAAACAGACCATAAAGCATGGCTTCTATCTATGTTTTCTACAAACTTTAAAGTTCCTGTTCTTCATCAGGGAATCAATAGGATGAATAGTGCAATGCATTGTTCAAAAATGAAAGGTATAGTGGCAATAGTTTTGTTTTTATTTTACCACAATGGTTGGTTCGGCAATTCATCTTCCAATATGTCTAAAATGTTACTTCGAGATATAATTCAAAATGAGAATGAAAAACTTTCCATTAAATGGCATTAATAAAAAAGTTTAAAAAACTACCCAAAAAGCTGATGTTTAGATAATAATATGAGTAACGTTTTCTTTAAATAAAACTTAATAAAATACTGAATTTGATAAATGTTTTACCTTTACATTTAACTTTCTTTTAGGATAGCCGAAGTAGTTTTTTTTAACTAGTAGATTTCACATACAGATAGATCAAAACCCGAGAAGTCCATCAATTCCTCTGCATTGATGTTTAATTACATCCTGCAAAAAAAAACACAATAAATTATGAGCTTAAACCATAAAAACCTTCAAATAAAATCAAGACTTCCTGCTAGCTCAAATCGAGAAGAAAGTTAATTTCAAGTTGATATAAGTTATAAGTATATTAAATGATTATGTATAAAGGTTTTTCTACGTTTAAAAACTTAATTTAAAGGGTAATTTAAATAAAAATTAAAAAGCAAATGCTCTGGCAAACAAGTTTTGTTTTAACCGACGTCCTGGCAAACGTCATAAGGCAGCACCTATAGCCATATACAATATGCATTGCTCCTCTCATTGATTCAGTACTTATTAACTATACTCACTGATGGAGCAATGCACGCTGGGAAGGCAAGAAGTTGTTTACTTTGCTTTATAATTTTTAAATAAATAACTAAGGCAAACTTGGTTGTGAAATTTTTTGAAATGCAAATGTTATGGGATAACCCCCTACTATATGGCATCATGATATGCTGATCGTTGGGTACTGAATTGAATTGAATTGCATTTTCCTCACTATACATTTTATATTGATAAAACTGTTTAGGGTGATCTTTCCCTTCAAATTAAGTTTTTAAACCTAAAAAAATCTTTATACATACATTCATCCTTTCCCATCCAACATATTCCACTTAAATAATAATTTAAGCTTCAACACCCTTCACTTGGATACTGTTTTATTGTATTCGAGTTAATTTTTTTATCCACGCTGTAACCAATTACATATTGATGTTTAAAATATAATAGCATTATATAGTTAAACACAATAAAAAACTCGAAATTTATGTTACTATATGCTTTGAGGGATCAATTCCCAGACCACAAAAACGTAATCCAAGTATAAGTTCTTCCAATCCAGTAAGATTTTAAACAAAAAAATATTGACTGACTAAAGCATTTTTTATCAAATCAATATTTTCAAAAATTCGCAGAAACAGAAACTGGTGGTCTAGCCTTGCATGACATTTAAACATTTTTTTTTCCATTTCCGTAAGAAAGTTTGAATGATGAGAAAGAAGTGCATGTTGATAAACACAATGATATGTGATCTATCCTGGCACTACACTAAATCCTGAGCTAGTGCAAAATCCCTCGAGAATCCCTTATAATTGAATCATATTTCAAAAAGTATCAGCTGCAAGTCACCATATAAAAGAAGAGAAAATAGGTCCTATACCCTCCATGCCATGAATAGCTAAAGTTGACAAGTATAGTTTTGATATATAAGGTAAATACCTTTTGCAATACATTCGTTAGGCCATCAATTCACCTTTTTCTTTCAAGTGCAGTAAAGTGCACTGACAAATAATGCAGAAGGAAGCTTATAAGATTGGGCTTTATCCAGGAGAAACATATGACCTATCAATATTGACGAATAGGTCTTCCTTTCGATAGTTTATTGGCCGAATTATGGGAAATGCTAAGGATTTACTAAAACCGATGTACAATATTTAAATAAAAATATGGGTTCACACAGGTAAAACATATTTACTTTTGTATTAGGCCTACCCTTATTTAGAAATGATGACTTTTCTAAAATACATGGATGGCGCCATTTTATCAAATTATTGCAGAAATGACTTGCGCCATCTAGTAGTTACTTCTGTAAATTATTAGTTATACGGGTTTCCCTAAGACGGCTGACAAAAATTAATGTTAGCAATAAAATAAAATTATTCAACAGATGGCGACACTCAAATCTTGTACAAAAATAAGTACTTCCTGTGAAAATGTTTTCCTCAACTATGAGCTCAATTTCTATGCCCTAATAATTCACTTTGTTTTTTTTTAAAGTATTTTCTTTTTATTGAATTGGACCAATTAAGTTGACTTTCCCTTTAACTATATAGCCTATAAATCAGGATTACAAACTTGTATTACAAAATATTTCATTGTAAGCCTATATATCTATTGTCGGTTGGATGGTTTACATGTAAAAGGATCATAACTTGAGTGAATGGCATTTTCGAAAAAATATACTATAATACCTTTTTAAATATATATTCAAGGAAAAAATATTAAAATGCACTGAGTCAATGTATAAAATCTAGTCACTACGAGAATGACGCTGCACCAGGGACGTCATTTGGGGGGTGCAGGGGGGAGGCATTTGCTTCCCCTCCCTAACTTTCTAATCTAACTTGCTAATAACTTTTTTAATATACTATAAGTAAACTGGCAAAATAGGCACTTTTGGTGAATTTTAGCCCATTTTTGAGTGTTTTTGAGCAAAAAAAGTATTCTGTGGCGCATTTTGTGTCAATTTTATAGCTATTAAGAACAAAAAAACTTTCAAATTTTTGTCTGTGGCTAAACATTTTGAACATTTTTTTGGGTCTGGAACCCCTAGCAACAAGTTGAAATGACGGCTGCACGAAAACACACATTAACTAACTTAAGATTTGATGACGCAGAGCTAGCCTATATAGAACTCAATTATATTTAAATCATTATTATAATTAAAAGGTATTTTATATTGTCGGCTATACACCTGCATTGTGATGTTATCTTTCTCCATTATCCATGTGTAATGAGCATTATTCTGCTTAGACTAAGTGCGCTCACTGATTGCCATCTTCAATTAGAGTAGCAATGCATCCAATTCAACAATGCATGCAATTAGACACGGGAAAATTTATCCAAGTATATTTTAAACAATATCTCATACACATATAATCAAAACTATCATACGCTTGATCAAACTAATTACACATAATTGCTCATCAATTTAATTTATTTTTTGGAGCAGAAGCTTATTAATGTGCCTAAACAGTTTGCTTTTGTTTCTGACACTTCATACAGTTAGCAGGAAGGCACCCTGCAAAGGAATATTACATAGCATCCAAAATAGTATAGACGAAATTTGTAAAAATCATGAACGAGCTAAATAATATAGAAAATTAATTGGCTTCCATGGCGTGCAAGACATTTGCATTACAGGCCAGGATCATTAAACTGATTCAATCTATAGAATATTCTTAAAAGTAAATAGAAACTATAGATGGATAATATACATCACAGATCCATGATTCTAAAGCACATGATATTTACCATCCAGGATACAATGTCCATAAATTTGTTTGTATTAATTATAGCTAATGCCTAAATTACTGTTTGTGGGATTAGTTTATATATATACAGACTTAATCAGTTCTCATTAATGCACCATTATGGTATAACATTTTAAGGCCTCAAGTGAATAAATCCTGAAAATGTATTAGTTCTTGAATATATAGTAAATAAACTTTTAATGCAAATTAATTCACATCAGTAAATCCACATTTGCAATCTATATGCAAATCATAATTATTATTATAACTCAGTAAAGTGTAGTAATTGAATAATAATGAAACTTCCTCATTTGTATATAATCCTAAGGCATTACACCTAAATCTGCATAATATTGGCTTAATAAATTATTTCCAAGTTATTACCTTCTCATCAATTTCTGTCCATTTAAACAAATGCAAATGGGTTTAGGTTTTAACCTTGTCCATAAATGGTTTTGGTTAAATTTTGCCTGCAATTCTGATTGTACTTTTATGTTATCAATTCAAGTAAAATGTGGAATTCAGCAACTATATAAGTTTATGATTGTTTCATTAAATAAATTTTCAGAGAAAAGCAAATGGCTTTAACATTAGAGTATAAGTGGTAATCTCATAAAAAGACAAACAAGAATGGCTTCCATATTGTGTTCAAATGTAGGCCTACAGCAACAAATACATTGACATTTTTCTTATATACGATTCTTAATTCCCAAACCTTATAGGCCTATCTCTGAAATCTAACAACTAAGTCCTAGGTGGTCAATCAAACCTTCCACTAAAGAGCAATGACAATAATGGCATGACCCTCAAATATATTTTTTTCCCAATGGACAACATATAATGAGAGCAAATACATTTCCTAAAATTGCATGGCCATGTTTAGTCTAGTAATTTAATAGAAACTAAAAAAGTAAATACAAAAAAATGATATTTGTCGAGAGCAGTAAAGTCCGTCACGAAGCAGCGCTTTTAATTATGCATTCCAATTGCGCAAAGCAAACAATATAGAGGCATTTACTTTAAAGATATATAGTAGTATACAAATAACTGTGCTTAATTAATATGCATCAAGTCTGTCTCTCTATTTGTCAGACACGAGTAACCTGTTAATGCATGCGAAAGTGATATTCATCATTTTCCTTTTAATTATATGTAATTTTAGCAAAATTAAATTTTAAAAACTATTTGATTAAAGCTAGGATATAAATAAAGACTAAAGTTGGCTTTAATTATCATTAATTATAAGTTAGTTTAGTGAGCTTTGATTGATATATTTATTGTATATATTCGTGACAACACTTCGTTATATTTAGGTATACACATTGTTCTCATTAATTAGGAGGGAGCGTTATTGGTCTCATTATGCGTGTGGAAATTAATTCTATGTAAGCACCTCTTTTTTAAACTTGAATTAATTTTGTTAAATACTCCTATATGCTAAATTATAAATAAACAAATTTTTGTTAGTCTTTCTAGGAGACTCCATGAATACCCAAACAAATGGACATTTTATTAATGATCTATAAGTTTTGATCATAATAATTAATACATTTTGAAAATAAATTTCGACAAATTGCGATTTATTGTGAATGACTATTCCTTCTAACCATGCAGTTATTGAATTATATAATGATGTGCAACATGCACCATGCACCCCTCACTCCAAAATAATACATAGATATAACAAAACTTATGGTATATTCTCTGTTAATATTTATAAATTCTTAAAAACATAAATTAATTATTGCTTAAATAATGCATTTAACTTATTCAACATGACAAAAAACGTTTGAGATTGGAACAATTTTTTTTAGTATAATGTACTATATTAAAATTTAAAACTGGATAACTGAATCCTGTTCAACATAACACGTTATGGAGAGTAACAAATTATTATTACTATTTGTCTAATACATTAGAATCATTAGATACACTGTATTTTATGCATATATATACTGCAATCATGCTATCCTGTGAGGCTGATAGAAATACCAAGTTTTTTATAAGCATATACGTGGACAATTCTTATCTTGTACATGTATGGGAGGACTTTATACTGTGCACATAAACATATATTACATGCAGCACGTCACGTGTGACAATGCAGAAGACATGCATCTACCGTTGTGTTTTACATTCATGTGAGGTTATTTCAAAATATGGTATTGATTTGGCAAACACAACAGAAAAATATGCATTGCATGAGTGCTTTGCCCAAATGTTTTGTACATTCCACCCCTTTTATGCATCATTTATGATGACTTTATATAGACTCCGTATTCATATACAAGATAATGTATTTTGTTCTGGTTTCTCAACTCTGCTTATACAGTTTGTCAGTCTGACAAAGTCAATGCTGGAAAACAAAGATCATATAGAAAAACAACATTATATTTCGCAACGTCATGCATCTCAACCAAATACAAACTTTTAAGAATAGCCTATTATTCAGGAAAATAGCATAAATCAACAGAAATTGCCAATTTTCAAAGTTTATTGAGTATATAAATGTGAAAGGTTGGTTTATGCCCAAAACAAAATCCAGTAGCACACATCATATAGCCGTGTTGATTTACGAAAATGCATTCGTGTTTATTTTATATTCAAAAGAAAACAAAATTGCAAAACATATGTCAATGAGATCTTCACAGACATACCAATGAAATGCATTTTGTCCCTAAAATATATTTTCCTAATATATATATGTATATATTGTATTGATTTTACTTTAAAACGTATAACTGTTAATTACTTTAAATGATTGTTTTAGTTTCATCGTCTTATGATAATACATAAGACTAAAGTAATTTTCTTTCAAAAACCATCCCAGGTATACCCAATTAAATTTAATATTTACAGATGGACCCAAAAATTCCAAATCTTTCTCATTTTGTATACTTTTTCCATTAAGATTATAAACAGAGCTTACGTTTAATCCCTATCTTGTAAATAAGTTTAAAATTATAGGCAGTGAGAATAAAGACAGGTGATATACACTATAGCAACGTTTTTAATATACACTGTTACTTTCTCAAATGCAGAAAAAATTACTTATGCCTTATGGCAATCATTTTTAGCAAGCACCCAATTATTTTTTTTAAATTGCTTCAAAACTTATGCGCGAAAAATATAAATTTTTAAATTAACATTTATGGAGTAGGCCTTCAGTGCGCTTAAAAAATTGAAAAAAGACATTAATCCACATCCCAGTAATAATTTTAAAATAAACTTATGCAAATTCTGAAATTAAACACATGCAGGTTATTTATTGTATCAGCTAATTAGCCATTTAGTATACGTAACCTATTTTTTATGAATGCCATATCTTTGATTTCGTGAATCCAAAATAGGCCCTACCGGTATCTGAAACGTTGTCATGGTATTTATGTTAGAAATGTCAAAATTGAGCCCATTAAGCCAATTTACAAAGGTCGTTTTGAACTAACCCTTTCAAAAATTCTAAGTGTACAGAAATACTTGTAATTCATACCCATATCATATAGATGTTCCCATACTATTAATACAGTATATGATATTTATCCTGCTAACCCCTTTAAGCTCCAAAAAACATAGTAATTCTATTTCATTGAATGTCTGCTTGAAAGGAGCTCATTTGCAAAGACCTAGCAAGTGCATGGCCTCATCAACAACTGAGGGAAAAAAAATCATCTTTGATGAGCTTCAATATCGTTTCTTTGGTGACTCTTACTTCAAGTTTTTCATCCCTAAATCCATCTTATTGGACTTTTCCTAATGGCTATAGCCTCACCCTTGAATGGGCAGGAAACAGTCAAGTGGTGGCAAAATCTTGCAAAGATGGCAGTTAAGATCGTATTTCAATTCCAATAGAGAGATAGTGAAATGTGCCTGCTCTGCAACTGCATGGCAATCAATTATACAGTATATAGCCAGGTACATCGACAAGAAGTCCTATATTTTTCTCTAGTGTTTGTCGAGATGCACGAGAAAAACGATTTCTGCATTGATATATGATGACCAATTCAGGTTGGCCATCTACAGATGCAATGAAGTGAAACAGAATGAATCCACTGGCTATTTCCAACACTGTGCAGACATATTATGGAAGCAGTTTTTCATATTATGATCTGGATCTTTAGATGTATCATGGAAATATCAGTAATGCATAAACAGCAAACAAGATATTATTGTCGTTCACATTTCTTTAAGTATATTTACAAGAAGCAAATAACAGTTTTTGATCAGTTCCAGGTAGGTTGGTATTATAATGATGTACTTTTAGAGATCCATGAAAAAGAAAGAAAATTCAGGAAACTGAAAAAAATGTATCTGAATATCTTAAAACTATAACTAACTTGTTACAATGATAAGTGAAATTCAGAGTAGGAGAAATTCAAAAGTATCAGGACTGCATGGAAATTAATTATTTTCATTTCAATGATGGCTCCAAATTAAAGTAAAACGTTTTAACAGATGCAGTTTTGCTTATGAGGGAAAACAACTACAAAAATTCTCTTATTAAAATTTTCAAATTCCCAAACGGCAGACGAGTTGCAGTAGAGTATAGAACTAACTCTGAACAAATAGTGCAAATGTATCCTGTGTCATTAACTCGACGGTAAATGACCTGCAAGTATTTCATTCCATTAAATTTTCATTCCCCACTTTATTCTCATCGTACTATTTACCAAACTAATTACTATAGACGAAATTCCACGAGCAAAAGTCGATGAAAAATGCACTGTAGGATTTTACTTCTCTGTATATTTCACCATCCAAATTAAGTCTAGCCTTATGCACATATTGAATATAAAATTAATCCCATTAGTTCAAAATAACGTCCAAACGGATATTTCATGTTAAATCTATATATCAAAGGATTGCAAAGCTCATCAAGCATATGTTACAACAGCATTCCATAGATTTTATGAAAGAAATAATTTATCTATAAAAGATTGCCTTTTAAATAAAGTTTACAGACCTATCTGAGCATATTTGCCTTCTGTCAATTCGGATCCTATTTCCAAAAAACTTGCTAAAATCAACTAAAAAAGAAATCAAATATATTATTTTTGTTTGCAAAATGAACAGCAAGCATGTATGCACTCTTGCAGAATATACATGTAGCATCTTTTGTAGAAGTTTTGCTCAGATGTAGGGGCGTTTCCCTGCCCTTGTTTGGGTCCTGATCCGGTGTAGCTTGGCACTTTCCCTCCTGAAGCTAATTTCCCAGAATTACTCACTATGACTTCTGTTACTTTCCAAAGATCTTTATTA
>JAQIXP010003310.1:0-13255 GCA_034700285.1 Proteroiulus fuscus
ACCCCATCGTTGAACTTTAACCCGTTCTTGAGTTAGTACAGTTTGAAGAAAACGAATTTAACATTGAAATCCCCATAATCCCACGCTGTTAAAAGTGTGGACAGCCCCCTTAATATACAGTATAGTTTAGTGATAAAACCAAGTCATTGTTTAGGAAATCCTTATCAAACAAATAATATTTCTGTAATTTGCTCCCTTTATTGCTAAACACTCACATACATAATACAAAATTTATAAAAGTAAAAAAGTTTATAATTTAAAGAAAGGGACTGGAATATAAAAAGATTGATGAGAACACAGACAATATTGATAAACATTTTCAAATTGAGATTATAAGCATTAATGCTTTAAACAGGGTGTCTGGCCGTCTGGAAAACCTGGAAATGTCATGGAAATTGGTATTGTCTGGAAATGTCAAGGAAATGTCATGAAAATTTAGTCTGCGTCTGGAAAATCTAAATAAAATTTAACTAAAATGGAAAATTAGGAACTATTAGTGATTTTTTAGCCCATTTTTACTTTTTTTGAGCAAAAAATTCGCCTGCGGCGCCATTTTTTGTAATTTTTTTTGTTACCCTTAAGTTTTTTTATCCTGGGGCCATGAAAAATATTTTTTGGTCGGAGAAAAAAAATGGAATTTTGGGTGCAGTCCAGGGTAGTTGCCAAATATTGCATTTTTAATTGCATATGTCAGTAAAAATGAGTTAAAAAATCACTTTCGTTTGGTCTGGAAATTTGTGAAAATTTGTCTGGAAAACCTGGAAATGTCATAGAAATTCGTAACTGGATTTGGCCAGACACCCTGTTTAAATGAACATAATGTATAGTTGATAATATTATAATTAACAAATCAATTTGGCAATGGTACCTACAATACTAAATCTGCATCAGTGAACCCACATAAATAATTAAAATTGTAAATGTGATTTTTAATTATAATAAATGCCATCACAGGGTCACCCCAAAATTGTGGGTTTGAGTCACATGCCATGTTGACTGCTAAATGCTAATGTGCTCATCTAAGGATGCTGCACCTGCACCTTGGAAAACATGGCTGAGTCTAGCCAGTAGCCACCTTGACCAATATGTAAGAGTTTAAATATTCCACACAGTAAAATATTACTTTTATTATTTAATGAATGTAGTCCAACTTTGTTAATTTATTGGTCATTGTAGATAACTACCAAGGTATTATTACTGACTGTGTTGGCTTTGGTTAGTACTCCTATCTGGCCCTCAGGAAACTTGAGTTCACTTCTAAAGGTTTGCTACCTTGACTATTGTTTCATTGTTTTCAATAAAATTCCACCCAGCCACCACCACCATCATACTGTATCCTCTTCCTCCCTTGCCTCAAGGACTAGACTTTGTACTATATAATCTGCAGATGGGCATTTAATGTTGCCATAGTTGCATTGCCCTTAAAATGCTCCTCACAACACCAAGGTATTGCTTGCATCACCCATATCATTAATGCCCTGGCTTTTCCCACATGAGTTTGCTCAAAGTACTGGCTTGTCACATTATAATCTATATATTAGCTTGTAGTTGTGATGGATGATCTGGTAGCAAGGGAAGAAATTAGAATAAATGTGAAAGAAAATTAGTTTGTATACAGCTTCTGATGGAAAGGCATCTTTATAAAAATATTTTCTTGATTGCTTCATCATTTATGTTCAAATGGTGTGCATTTTAAATTTTTTTAACTTCCAATTATAAAAAGACAGCAGTGAAGTATCAATGTCCTACATAAAAGGTATATTTTAAAATGACTGAATTCCATCTGTTGTTAACAGAAGATAAATTGGTCAACTGCACATATATGGTATTGTGTATTAAGAATATCATGTTGTCTTGTATGTTCTACACTTGTAGTAAAAAGTGCTTTACAACCAAATTTATATGAAATGGTCAATGTCATATTGAGCTGAATGTCAAATACATTTTTCACTACAGCTGAATTCACTTTCTGTCTAAATTTGAATTGATTTAAAATAGATTGGCAAATGACTTGTTTAGCTTCATTGTGAAATCATAACATAATATTGTGATTTGATATCGTATCACTTATTGTGTTTCACTAAACAGTACAAGCATTCAAACACAATTGAATGTTTTAATGTATGGCAAAGAAAAGAGGAGTAGCACATGCTTAAAACTGCATCCTAAACTTTATGGTAGCATATAGACCAGGGTGGGATATTATTTAAGGTTTTAGAGTAGTAAAATTTAGCAAATGTCACTTTTTGGAATATCAAACATATAAGTTCAATGGCACCTCAAAATGTGACATATTATAGCTGATATACTGATGGCTCTATGCCATAATTTTGGCACCATGTTTGCAATTTGGTGTGTACATGAGAAGCAGCATCATTGACATGTTAGAATTTGGAGGTTTTTTTGGCTACCTATAGTTCCCAATTTTATCACCCATTGAATCAACTTGAATAATTATTTATTTACTGAGAGAAGTATTGTCCATAACTCTTTCCATTACTAATTCCATTACTCACAATCTCTGACTGTTAGAACTCACTGTTCTGTTTCACTTATGTTAAGATATTTTTTCGACTCTGATCAAACCAATTCTTGAATAAGTGAATCTAAGCTCCTTTTGAAAGTAAACTCCTCTGAATTAAGGAAATAAAATTAATATCCTAGGGCCTATCATAAGGGTATGATTATTGATTAATCTTGATTAGTTGATGAATGATTAGTGTATGTTTATTAGTTTGTGTCTAATAAAGACAATAAATGAATTGATTGTTGATTAGTAATTATTTAATGATTAGGATAAGAACATTTTGATGCGTGTCTTATAACACATTTCTTGATCATACATTGCTACTCAGTTATCACACTCATCATAATGTTTTTTGATAGGACATTTTCAAAAGCATCATATGAAGAGATCTCAAGAAATTGAGCATACCATCAAGATTTTGATATAAATGTGCATAGAATAATGGACAATTTACTGTTTGACAGTGAAAGTGAGGATATGAACTGCCAAAAGAGAGGTGTGCTTAAGTTTCAGGAACATGTTCCTATGTCCATCAAATTGATGGCTTCAAAAGTGACGAATATCGTATTTGAAACACAGCAAATTCATCACATCTGAATTAAGCCATCTAAATGTACTTATTAATTTGTGTAAGAAAACACAAGTTTGTTGCCGTGCACAGCACTCATCAAGTCTTTTAAAAATCATTCAATGAGTGTTATTTTTTATGAAAGATTAATCGGATGGTGGAAAAATAACAACTTACTGATAACCTTGTATTAATCACTTATCAATAATTATAATCATAGTTTTTTGTGATGGGCCCCTGGTCAATCACTAGGGCCAGCTGGACTCCTGAATTTCCTTAATGACTTCCTAGGTGAACTATGGTCACATGATTAGTATGGTTGGCCACCCAACATCAATCAAGATGTCTTGCAATTAATTTGCATAATTACCCAGGTCTAAAAAACATTTGGACATTTGAATTGTTGACAATTGGAATTGATAATTCCATTTAATTATCCATTAACATTTGATAAATGTTTTCAAATGATAATAGGGACTAATGTAAGCAATTTATGTATACTTGTAAATGGTAACGATTGCTAACAATAGCTTCAAAACCTACAACATTTAATAACATTTATAAACAATTAAAACAATTCATTTTTCCAATTGTTAGCAAATATTGTCAAATGTGTTTTTTTACCTGGGTAACATCAGGCATTCCTAAACATTTGTTTCTGTGGTTACCTAACCAAAGGTTTTTTATGGTTAGACATCATGACTGCAGCACCAACCAAGAATGTGGCTGGAATGTGTCAAGCACAGTTTACCACATCTGAATTGATATATATTTGGCATCATCAGGCCTGGGCATCATTCAAGTATATTGTTTAAGTTAAGCATGTATAGGTATATTAAAAGTATCTTGACATGTGACTCAAAAAACCAGGGCAGGGTTACAGGAATTTAGTCAAATAATTCCCTGGTGGTATGTTAATGTTGGCTGAACATATTGGCAGGCATGACAAACATATGACTGAAACTCACATTTGTGGAGTGGCGCCTAAATGGTCATTCTTTATATGTCGAAAGGCTGATATTCCTGAGATGATCCAGAGCTTCCCTGCAGCTGAGCAATTAAAGGTTGAAAATTCCTGGGAAGGACAAAATGGCGCCCTGACACAATAGGCATCAGAAATTTCAGTCCAGTGTCCTCAAATCTAAATAGAAATTTACGATTTAAAAACAATGTGAGTTTTTATAAATTATCCTCGCTGAATTCATAGGCCTACTTATACAATTTTCAAAATGTCAAATATGAATACCTGATATTAAAAACCTTTCCATAATTTGTCATGAGACCGGGATCTGACTGGATATGTTGCCAACCAATTAAGAAGGACGAATCAGTGCCAGTAATTGAAGATAATGTTTGCTGTTAATTAAATTAAAATTTAATTTATGAGTTTACACATTTTCTGTAATGGCACATTTAGAGAAAACTGCTAAGTAAAAATCTTAAGCCATGTGCGCTACTGGCTAGTTTATCCCCCAAACAACTATTTCCAACTTTCAATGTTCCCTTAAAACTTTTTAAACTTACTCTTAACCCTAAAGGTCACTCAGATTCAACTATTGCAAAAGTAAACTTTCTCACTTTTACAGATAACTATAAATACTGATAAAACAGTCCTCGCATTCTATAAACACCTTACAGTTAAACCAAGTGAAGTTCAATATTACTTTATAGTGAATATCCCATGGTTCCTCAAAAAAAATTATTTGCCAACTACAAAGCGATTTGGGAAATTTACAAAATCCAGAGAAAATAATCAACCTGACCTATGATCAATACTGACAATACATGCCCCAAAATAAATTATTTTATTGTTCCCCCGATTAACTTCATCTCTCCAGCATCATCAGAAAATTTCACCATATTTTACATTCATCAAATAAATAACATTAATCCCCAAATAACTAATTAATTCCTCATAAAATGGATGTCCAACATTCTCTTACCACCACTAACAAGTAAGAACCACATTAGTAAGCCCGTTTTTATATGCTAGACTTCTACTACAATAATACTCCAAGCATTTTAGACCAATTTCATATGCAAACCAGAACATAATTCTAAATATGCTGAGATTTGGCAAAAAAACTTTAGTTTGTCATCCTGAACTAAATTCTAAAAGTCTCACTCTAACCCATGTTGACATCATTCACCATCTGGAAAAAAATGATATATGGTACCAGTATTCCTAATATTTTACTGCAATAATAACTTGCTAGAAGGCCAATGTTCATATATGCAAAATCAGGTTTCCATGACAACTAGCCTTTCAATACCTTTGCTCCAATGCGTTCTTGTACTTTGGTATATGCTCCTTCAGAACTGATGAGAATAATCCGATCTGAAGAATTCAAATTCTCGAAAACCCAAGAAGCCACGCCTTTTCGACAGATTTCCTCAGTGTTATTGTAATCCACCACAATTTTGCATTGGAATAAATCTATTAATTGCTGAGAAAATTGCCTGACTTTACTGCGATGGTCTTCATTGTCATTGTTGTACAATATGAATATCTGATCTGAAAAAAGTACATTTTTCTCAGGTTAAAATTAGTCTGGTTGAAATGTATCTTAAAATGTTTCATCTCATTGATTCTGCTGTTCAACTACAAGGTAGTAGATCACAATACTCGTATGTGCTCCCGGATGAAAATACCAATACTGGGAATAAAAATATTGGAAACGTTGGTATCATTGTTATATTGAGACCAGTATTACAAATATTTTCACCAGTAGAGCATGTATTGATAATTTTTTTGGCAAATTTTTTGGATCATGCCAACATTTAACTGGT
This sequence comes from Proteroiulus fuscus, assembly GCA_034700285.1. Classification (NCBI taxonomy): domain Eukaryota; kingdom Metazoa; phylum Arthropoda; class Diplopoda; order Julida; family Blaniulidae; genus Proteroiulus; species Proteroiulus fuscus. The sequence goes on from JAQIXP010003310.1 coordinate 5,886, forward strand.
ATTTTTGGACTTCTTGGTATCATGATATTTGGTCAAGTTGTTGTATTTAGATCATTTTAAAAATTTGGTCAAAACCAACATTTTTGGTTAAGTTATTGAATTAGGTTTTTTAAAAGCTTTTATTAAAATATGGTAGTTATTTAAATTTTTTTTATAAATCTGGTTGTTTTAAAACCGATATCTGAATTCTCAAAAATTGTAAGAATTAGTATCATTACACTAATTCTTTTTATATATTAAAATGTATTTTTTTTCTATATTTTAATTAGTTTGTATTTTTTTTATTAAATTCTTATTCATAGCAGATAAAGAATTTTGTTACCTATTTTTATGGAAAATGTTTTGCAATTCTTGGGTGAATCTGGTTCTAATAATGGAGTCGAACAGTAAGGCGATTTGGGTGTTGATTTCAGACATTTAATTGTAATAAGTATTAATGCAATTATGCTAATTAGAGCAACTGCTGTCACTGTAGAAACTATTATCCAAATTTGAGTCTGGTCATCTTGAATGGCTTTTGATGTAGTGTTCTCCCCTTTAAAACATGAAGACAAAAAGTCTGTAATTAGTATTTTCAAGACGAAAGTTTTCTGTACGGATTTCAAATAGTTTCTCAATTTTGTTTAATTTTGTTTGTAATTTTTTTGAATATTTGGATGGAGAGCCAAAAGTTTTGAATTTGGCATTTTTTTTTATTAAAATTACTTATTAGAATTCGGAACACTTCCTCGAATAAATATAAATTGACTTTTATTTTGTTACAATTATGAATTTTAGGTATGATAGTTTTTTGTCTAAAATGAATTCTGCATGTGGTATTTTTGACAATTAAAGAGATATTGCTTATTTTTGAATTTTTCGTAATTTTATTAATGTTTTGCTGGAAAACCAAAATTTTAGATTTGTCATTTTCTTGATTAAAATTAGCTTCAACTTCCTAAAAGTTTCACAATTTAAGTAAGAAAAAATATCAAGTTTTATTTATTAAAATTTGTAAATTTTATAAAAATTTTCGCATTTTCTGGCTGGAAAGTTACAATTGATATTTTTGGAGTAAAATTAGTTGCAAAAATTTCATGCTTGGTCACTTGTAAATATAAATGGAATTTTAAAAAGATAGAAGTTAACAATTTTACGTAATTTCAGAATTATTAGAAAATGAAGTTGTATAATTAAGCTAAGGTACTTTATTTTGACTGGGGGAAAACCAAAATTTGGAAATTAGTATTTTTTGTAATAAGGTTTGCTGTAAAAATTTAGAAGCCTTTTTTTAACATAAAAAAATTGGAAGCTATATTTTTTAAAAAAATTTAGAAATTTAGTTGATTTTTAGAAAAATGATTTCATTCACCTTTTTCCTGTGGTGCAATTCTCACAGTTTGTGTATAAATGTAGTGTTGTGCATTACAACCCTCCATTAACATCTACATGGATATAAAATTGTGGTAATTTCTTTGAAAAGTAATATACGTCTGTATACTGTAGCAGAAATTATAAATTCTTACCTGAGCACAATATTGTCCAAATTGCACCTCACTGATTTTCATGTAGCATTGCACTTTTGAATCGTTGCACTGATTGTTGAATCGTTGAATCGATGAATCGTTGCACTGAGCAATAATAATAGTTTGACAATTTTTATTAATTAAATTTGCATATATATCCGTTAAAATGAATTATATTTAGCAGATCATACTAGAAACTATTGTAAAACGGTATTTTTTTTTTCTTTGGTAAGATTATTTTAACTCACTGCTTTATTGTAACGATGAATTAGATCTCCATTTATATCTTTAGATGACTCACAGGTCAAGCTGCTGTCATTACTGTGGTAAAGATCTATACGGTATGGTTTATTTTCAGGATGTGGAGAGTAGAATATTAACAGATAGTTGCTGGAATGACTAAAATATAACTTGCATGTTACATTTTTGATGTGAAAAATATAAACAATTCTATGTATATACAGGGTGAGGCAGAAAGATGTTAACACTGTATGGGAGACTAAAGTCATGTTGTTTTCGCACATTCATCAACTCACGTCATCGCTGCAATTCCTGCTCAAATGGCCCACAGCGCCATTCAAACAACTGGACAGACTCCATAAGTGCATTGAGAGAAATGGGTGCCAAATTGAAACCCTGTAACCATATACCTGGCTTGTGCGTGACAGTGATTAAACACCTATTTCATGTTAACATGTTTCTGCCTCACCCTGAACAAATGTATATATTAAAAGTCATGCTTTCAAATTATTAATTACCCTTTTTTCGAAACAAGGCTGAAAATTGGTATACAATCATGGCAACCCTGCAAGAATAATATTACAGATGATTATGTAAAATCATTCAAAATTTGGAATTTTATGAAAAAAATAAATTCATGCTTTGTTGAGACAATTACAGGATACAATCACTTCGAAAACTGGTATATTGTACACAGGTTTCTAAAGTAGCAAAGTTACTCCATTATATTGCTAACAGAAGTTTAAGATAAACCTTTATTCTTATATTTCTGTTGAACATTTCTTAACCTGGTTAAGTTTATCAAATATACCATAGCAAATTGGGGGCTACTTTGACTCTGTAGTGATTACTAGTCTTTGACTCATCTCAGAAAAGAGTTTAAAATTAAATTATGTACATTTTTTTGAAGAAGTAATGCTTTTTACTTATAACTATGATTTCTAAAAGTTTTGTTGACATATACATTTATATAGTTTAACTTTCTAGCCCAATAAACTATCAAGGTTTTGTTTGGTTGAGTTTATTGGTTTATGAGTTTAAGCTAGCCATAACTCTTCCATCTTACCTCATTTGAAATGCCTGCCCATACACTTATAAATACAAATAAGTGTGGAAGAAGAAAGTGTAGTATCATGGTCTTCGATATTTAGTACTTGTAATTTCTACATTTTTGTCTAAATTCTATTAAATATTTAAGTAATGGCAGCCTTTCTTTTGGTTTTATGTTTCCTTTGTAGGGTGAATCATTATTAAAACAGGTATGTTATCAGTAGAGTAAAGGTTACTGATAAATTTTAATTCTGAGGTGGTGTGTTTGCAGGTGTGAGTTATCACATGGACTTGCCTTTATTGCAATCCTTTAACATATACAAAGTATACTTTATGACCCAAAAATGAAGGATCAAATACAGGGTTCCACAAGAAATTCAGTTTCTAAATTACCTGATTTTTCAAGTTTATGGTTAAAATGACATAATGAGTCATTTTAGCAATATGTTAATGTCATAGTGGTCATAAACAATTTACAAAATATTTTAATGAACCAGTTTACAATTTAAATTTATACATTTTGCTAAATATTTATTTTTTTAAATTAAGCTTGCATTGTGCTTGGATTATTACAAATTTACCTGATGTATTAAATGGGAAATTGACCGTATATTTCTATGTTGTTTAAGCTTTCCTGATAATTCCAATTTTTCATTGGTTACAGTTTAAGTGTTATTCTATTTCCCAATTAATACACTATAATTATGGAAATACTATATATATATATATACGTAATTGATGCTACTTGTTTTGTTTACTATAGTATGTTCGATTATTACGTTTATTACACAGTTAATGCATAGAAGTGTAGTACTATATAGTAGATGGTTATTCATAAACTTATGAAACTTTTAAAACAATTCACCAATGGCAAACTATGCAACAGATGCCACATTTTATTACACTGAAAGAAGGATAAACTCTCCAAGTTTCTTTTTAAATTTTGACACACATGTATATATAGATACCGGTATACTAATTGTTTGCTGCTAGGAGACAGGATAGGGTGCTGGGTATGGTGCACAGGTCAAAATCATGACACATAAAGGCTGTTTCACATATCCATGTTATTTTATTACATTGACGTAGACATAGACATAGGAGGCAAAGTTGGGTTGATCCCAACATTGCAAACTGACGTCACACGTAAACTTAGCGACATATGTACTGGACATATGTAAAAAAAACATGTGAATGTGAAAGAGCCTTTAATGCAGGGGCCATGTGGGGATTCATGCACGCTGGGGTAACTAGGATTTACCAAAGGGGAATTTACACCAGTGTTTGGGGGACGAAGGTCCCCCAGCAGGGGTAGGCTCTAACATAATTTTTGGTCCAATGGGGGGTGGGGTGGTTATGACCCCCATAAAGGAGACTGTCTTTGTAGTCTTGCTCCCTACGAATGTTCACGAAATTCATGACTATATATATATATCAATGTGGCTGTGGCACGTCTGATCAATTGTGATACTGGCATGAAATGAATTGGATTATCGACTATATGCCTGCCACATCAGAAAATGTGAACATATTAAGCTTTAGTAAGGTATGTTAAAGATATGGAGAGTTTATCTTATTTCTGTATAATAAATTGCTGTATCCATTGCATCCATTGTATCCATGGGGAATTTTTAAAATGATACACAGATTGATGAATAACCCGGCCTATAGTAATTGTCATCCCTATGTTAATGCAAATGTTTTCAAGCAGGCTGACCAGACAGCCCCTGGCTCAGCCAAAACTGTATCAAGATTATAATTATAAAAGCATATGGCTGTAGTCTTGGCATAATGTTCATTTTGGCTCAAGTCTCATGCCAAAATGATTATGTACATGCTTGGCTGTATGGAAAATTAACACATGTATGACATTTTGGGAAATAAACCTCTAGCTGAATTTAAGCTAAGAGATCAGCTCATTACCACAAAGCCACTGACTTAGAAAATTGCTTTGTAGAATGTGACAGTTTATAGTAAATAAAACAAATGGAACTCAAGATCAACATTTTATTTCTGATTATGAGGTGTAAAGACACTTGTATAGGGAAAGGTAAATAGCATCATTTATAGTATTTTACATACTTGTTAATTAGTGTAAGGAGTTTAATTTGCTTGATCATGGGGTGTAGGGCAATAATTATTTTAGGTACTATGTTGTATACCTGCATTTATATAAAGAATGTTAATTCACATTCACAGTTATTTCCTTCACCTAACAAATAACTAACAATTTATTTATTTATTTACTGCCATTGTGATTATACTTTCTCTAGAATCAACATGTACAAATTCCCAGCTTTGGAATCTCCTAAAGTTACATTCATTTCAAGTAACTGCTTAGAAAATTTAATTAACAGAATAATAAATACTTTCATGTTCTCCACCACCATCAAGATCTTTTTCACAGTGTTTTTTTTATACCTGTGTAACTATAGTTCTTTATTCTGATGATGAAAATTTTTTTGTATTTGTGATTTCTTATAAAAAGAAATCAAAACGAATCCATATATGAAAAAAAATTAAATTAAATGCACTTTTACAACATTGTGCAATGAACAGTTGACACAGTTTTGTATATCAGAACACCTTTAGTTCTTTATTCTGATTGTGTAAAGTTTTTTGTATTTGTGATTTCTTATAGTCCATTTCGTTTATGAAAATTTTTAAATTTCATGCAGCTTTACAACATTGTGCAATGAATAGTTTTCACAGTTTTGTTATATCCGAACACCTTTGCACCATTAGTTCTTTATTCTGATGAGGACAATTTTGATTGTTATTTGTGATTTCTTATAGAAATGAACTGTCACATTTAGCTTTGAAATCAAAACAAATTAATTTTGTTAATGACATTTTTTTAAAAAAAATTTGTATTTTTATAAAATTACGCAATGAATTATGGGCAAGTATATCCCGCGATCCCCTCATGGACATACCCTCCTAGGCCCCCCTTCAATTCGGTCCAGTTTGTGGTGTAATGATGGTCTCCGTTAATATTATTATAGTAACGGAACAAAGGTTTTGTGCCAGAAGTAGGATTGGTATAAATAACATTGGATGCCCTCCAAAACATGGTCGCCAGTTCCACCCCTTAATTCATTGAAGTTAGTTGTGTAAAAGTGGTCTACAGTCCTCCCATTGTAGTACCGGTAGAGAGGCATTGTCCCCTCCCTAGGATTTGCAAAGACATGAGTGGCAATGCCTTCATAGCTAGAGTAAACACCTTTTCCACCCTCGAGTTCTTGCCAATTTGTCGTGAATACGTGATCTTCATTTTGGCTGTTGTAATACCGGTACAATGGAACTGTATCTGCTAATAAATTGAAGTTATAACCATTAATTTAGTTAATCAAAATCCTAGTGAAGAATACACTAGATAACTTACTTGCGCAGCTTTGTGCTAATCCCACGAAGGCCAAAATCAAGATGCACTTCATCAGTTTCAACATTATTATAGTTTGAAATAGCTTGGGTTGGCCTGTTGATATAATTGTGCATATTATTTAATTTAAACTACTATAAAGAGTGTATCAGAACACCATTTTCAAACTTAATAGGGTCTATAGGGGGGTCAAATTAGAGCTCTTTTGCCTGAATAATGGGTCTCAACACTAAAGAATTGCACTATTCCTATATGATATGACCCTAAAACCATGGGAATGAATACTAATTACCAGATCTGACTCCAGTTGATTTCTTCCTGTGGGGCCATGTGATGGCTGTTGTACTTCCATTGACTGAGGAAGAGCTGACTGCATGGGTGTCTGACCATTGCACAGGACATCCAAAACATGCCATGCATCTTTGAGAGGTTCCATGTTAATTAACATGCATTGCAGGTGCAATGTTTGCATCGAAGTTGGTGACCATCACATCGAGCAACTGTTGTAACTTACTGTAATTGTACATATACTAGTATAGCCAGGGTTCGATTTGTCAAAATTGCAGAAAGGTGATAAAAGTAATAGGTCTGGGAGACCGAAGTCCCCCTGCAGCAGGGCCGAACACAGAAAGAGACCCAACCTGACCCAAAAAAATCTTTCAGAATTTGGATCACGGGCTAAATTTCTTAGGTATAATTACAAAATCGACAAAATTAACACAAAATGGCGCTGTTCAAAAACACTCAAAAATGAGTTAAAAATTATCAAAAAAAAAATAATAATACAAGAAAAATGGAATAAAATCTGGAATCTCGAGTTGATTTGCTATTGGGGGTGAAATAGGCAGGGATTGCAGATATGAAAAAAATCAATATCAGAGGGGGGATGACAAAACCATGCAGAAAGGGTGAAATCCGGCCTTCTATCAAATGGAACCCTGACTATAGCACATGTGTTGTGAAACCTTTCAGTTAAAATTGTACCCCCATATATTCCATATTGATTGTTCAGTGTTACTATGCAGTGTTGAGGAGTAGTAATCAGGCTGGTTTAGATGAAAAATAAGGTTTAATCAAGAAAAACACTAGCAAAATACATCGTTGCAAACATCACTGAAATCACTGGAGCGAGTGACAAACAATCAGCTGTTTGTCCCTCTTATGCGCATGTGCAGAATTCAAAATTAGTTGCG
>JAQIXP010003311.1:0-13254 GCA_034700285.1 Proteroiulus fuscus
ACCCGTTCTTGAGTTATATCAGCTTGAAGAAAACGAATTTAACATTGAAATCCCCATAGGCCCATGCTGTTAAAAGTATGGACAGCCCCCTTAATGCATCACAAATTAAAGTTGGGGTAAAAGTTAAACTCATCTAATGAAATTTTTTACCAGAAGTTGAGGAGTTCCAAATGATATGGTAGGCGCCATTTTACCATGTGTGGGTTTCGGCTTCACTTTTTCGCTAATGGTACTGTATACTTGTACAAAGGTAGCCACAATAAACGAGTTACACAATGCAAAAGCAGCGCAACTTCCAAGATGGCTGCCAGCATTGCCTCGAAGTAGACGCTAGATGGCGCTGTACTTAACAGCGAAAGTAGTGAAATTTCGTGAAAAAAATTTTCTACGAATTCACACTTGTTTGCAAATAACTATACTGCAATTAATTATTTAGTAGGGTTGAAATGCAAGAAATAAGTTTGTTAATTTCAAGAAAATTTTCATAAAACATTATGAAGATTTTGGACAGTTAATTGAATTAGGCCAGATGTCAAGTTGCAGAAATTTAAGTTACATGTGAGTTTAATGTATTTGGATTGCTTATAGAGAAAGTCAGGGAATAAAAGAAAATTGCTCATGGAAATGAGTTATTTATTTTTCTGTGAATCATGTGACCAAATTATTAAAAATGTATACAAATTTTCCATTTTTAATTTTTAGCAAATGCATTTATGAATCGATAAATCCGAGTTTTTGTTTTTTAAATAATTTCTTAGGCACTTTCCAATAGGTCCCATTTGCTATATTGTTTCTCTCTATGTGCAAAAAATCGATTTGCAATTCTATTTAACTTTCTGTTAGAACGACTTATTGATTCATTTTCAACTTGATCATTTAGTTTAGATTTGTGTTTATCCATTTGTTTCTCGTGTTGTTTTTATTACGCTATTTTTACCTGCATATTTTGGCAGAAAAATTGCAGGGGGAGCTTTAGCATGCACTCTCGTAAAGCTAAGAAATAAGTTCCGATTTGTTTTCAGGACATGTTTTTAATAATTTTATAGTTGAATCTATTCAATGGTGAACATTTTATAGAAATTATTTTGGCAACTATAATTATGACTAATGCTGTAGAGGTTTCATATTGACCTATAGAAAGTCAGGGAAAATAAGGAAAATAAATGTGGTCATGGAAAGCCTGGGAAGAGGAATTTGGTCATGGAAATTTAATATATTTTTATGTTCCTTAATATAAAAATTAATCAGCCTGCGTTTTTATTTTCTTTTAATTATTTTAAAGGGAAAGTCCCACTTTGAAAAAAGGGGGTTGTAGGAGGAAGAGCAGGAAAAATTAAGAAAGGCATAGAAATTTCAATTTGATTTGAGCCTACCAATCATTAAATAAAATGGCCTAAATATATGGATTTAAATGAAAATGCAAAACTCAAATAAGTACCATTTTACTGGCAGTATGTATCGCCCTCTACTGAATAAAAAGGCATAAGCTCTCAGGAAACTCGTATGCATGCATGTCAGAGAGGGCGCCACTATCTTTCAGTGTTTGCTGAAATCTTTGGAAAATGGCGCCTAACACGTATTTAGCAAAAGTCGTGATTTCTTGAAGATAAAATCTTTGATGCAATTATTATTGTTATAGCCATTTATACCTAGTAATTGTAAACAACTTAAATATCACTTGTTACAAAGTGGGACTTTCCCTTTAATTATTTTTTCCAGACTGTTAATTCTTCAAAGAGATGCTAGTTTTGTATAATTAATGCATGTTTGTTAAGGGAAAGTCAGGGAAACCAACATTTAGAATGCAATGTATGCAATAAGATGAAAGTCTTGCAAGAAAATATGAAGATTTTTGCCGGAAAAAAATTACATAATTAAGGTTCTGTAAATATAGAAATTAATGAAAGTTGGTCAAACGTTTCTGTAAAACATGGTTCTACGGAGAACCATTTTGTTGAAATACAGAAGTAAATCTTATGCAGAAATTCGAGTCCATAATTGTGAAAAAAAATGAAGTTTTTAAAAAAAAAAGAAGCAATTTAGATGGTTTTGTTATGCTGCATGTATTGCGACCTATAATCGATGAAAAAATCATAAAGTCGATTATGGGGTAACAAGCAAATATTGACTATGTTTAATCAATTTTGACAGCAGGCACACCAATCCAATAAAAGCTGAATCGATGCAAATTAACTGTCGTGTTTTGTTAAATTGAAACTATTTAATAAAAGTCTGGATCAACCTGATTGGCAGGGAAAATCTGAGATGGTTCATTTCTTCAAGAATTCGGAAGAATGTTTGCAGAAATTCCCAGGGAAAAATTTTCTTTTACATTTGAGAGGTAGCGAAATTATTTACAAAATAATATTAAACAAAATCCAATTTTGGTTGCGAAAATATAAAATTTTGCTAAATTTTATTTAAGCTCTGTAAACCAATGGCAATGGAGAGCAGTGTGACCAATCACAAATCTGTTAATTTGTTCTATACACACACATCTACAGCACTAGGAGAATATCTCCCTTGGCCTGGTTATGTGGTTATTCGAAATATAAAATAGCAGATTTGGCTACCTTAAATAGGTACCAAATATGTGCAGGGATAGGGTCAGAAAAAAGGAGAATTTGCAGATCAGATTCAGTTATCAGAGCTGGAAATTGAAGGATGGGGGGGGGTTTGTTAGGCTCAAGGATCTGAATTTGTTCTATACCTTCTGTGGGTTTCCTGCTGGTAACTCCTTATAACTGGCAGCATGGGATTTCGTTGATTTATTGCAAATGCTCATTTAAAAATACAAAATGAAATTATTTCGCTAAATGTAGCCTAATCTACCCTATTTTTTTTAATGTTATGACTTTATCGAGGGAAGCTTTAGTGAATTTGTTTACTATTCATTAAAATTCACAACCTCTCTTATTTTTATTATATTTTCTGATAAAGAAATGGATTTTAAAATGCATTTTTAATTGATTATGAAAATGTATGATTTTTGGGGCAAGTTTGTTTCAGTATGCATTTAGGAAAACATTTCACAATGCATTTAGGAAAACATTTTACAATGCATTTAGGAAAGCATTTCACAATGCATTTAGGGGAACATTTTACAATGCATTAAGGGAAACATTTCACAATGCATTTAGGGGAACATTTTACAATGCATTAAGGGAAACATTTCGCAATGCATTTAGGATAACATTTCACAATGCATTTAGGAAAACTTTTCACAATGCATTTAGGATAACATTTCACAATGCATTTAGGAAAACATTTCACAACTAATTTTAAGGAAACATTTTACAATGCATTGCCAAATGCATTAATGCATGCATTGCAAATACGCTTTCCCTATACATAACAAAATACATTTTACTGAACATTGCAATATGCATATAAAATTTTTTTAAATTTATTTTTAAAGTATGCATTTTACAATGCAGTTTTATTTGAGTTGTAAGTACATTTTCAAAAAGTCATTTTAAAATGCATTTCAAATTTTGAAATACATTCTGAAATGCATTTATTTTACATATTGGATATGAAGGAAAATTCAGAATTTTCTGATCAACTTAATATCATGCTTGTTAATTCAAATATCTGATAAAAGTCCTTAGAATTTCTAAAATCAGAAATATTTAATTTTGTTCATGTTACATCGATATATTTAATCGAGCAAAGGGGTTTACAGTATAGCTATCCAGCTTAAAGTCAAATTGAAACACAATCGATTAATAATTATTTTGATATACACAACATAAGAAATAATGCCATGGCGCATTATTTCGGGGTGCCAAGGATGCCGAAATCGTTCGAATCTTCAGGCTTAATCTCGGATTCCAGATGGGACTCTTGATCACACTGCTGCTACCCAGTGTGACCAGACTGGACCACAGGCGTCCCATCCTGGGTTTTCAAATGTTCTTTTGGGCCACTTTCTCCCCTGCATTTGTTTTCTCATTTCCCATTTCACTCCTTGAGGTTCTCGCACTGCAGCCATCAGTTGTCATGCCAACGTTGACGGATGGCTGTCAAGCCTTCGCCAAATGTCAGCAATTATTCACTGCATCGCATCTCACACACACACGCTATTGCCATTACTATTGCTGATGCCTTCCTCTTTTCTATTGCAGTTGCTGTTGCCGACATATATATATGTATTGTAACCTCCCCCCCTTCCCCCCCCACACCCCCCAATGTTATATCCCTTACTTTAGCCTATTTCTTTCTTGAATCCCATTCTGGCACTTGGCCCCCCACTCTTTAGGCCTACGTACAATAAGGGGCGCAAAATAAATGCCTCTGTTGAACACTGGCTGATTATTCTGGATCAAAAATGAACACACATAAGTCAGTCAAAAATGAGAAGTAGGCTGCTTAGTCTTTCACATTTTGTTGATGCATACTGTTTGGGAAAATGGCAGTTTTTTCTTATAATGGAGAGGCCCCCAAAGGAAGTTGTAATAATTTCTGGCTATACATTGGATTATTGGGGGCAAGTGGGGTAAGGATATGACTGGGGGTTAGGGGTTGATTTTTTGGGATAATTGTAATTGGCTCATTTCAAGTCGCCATTTTCCCCTTTTGAGTTACAGCACTTGACTGTAACTGTTTTAAAGGGATAGTCCCACTTTGAAACAAGTTGATTTTAGGAAAAAGAGCATGATAATTAGGATAGACATGGAAATTGCAATTAGATTTGAGCCTATCGATCATTAGATAAAATGTCCTGAATATGTGGATTTGAATGAAAATAGAAAGACCAAATAGTGCCCTCTATTGGATAAAAGGCACCAGCTCTCATGAAACACATAGACATACACTTCCTAGAGGGCACCACAAATGGCACTGCTTTGCTAAAAGCTATGGAAACTTTGTGCCTAATATGTACTTTGCAAATGTCGTAATTTCTTCAATATGGAAGCTTTGCTGAAATTATTATTATTGCCACATACATTAGGCATTAGCCATCTAGTTTGTGGGACTTTCCCTTTAATTGCAAACTTGATAGCAATCTTAATCATGTTACAACCATTTTTCTTTAAGAGAAATAGATGGATTTAAAAATAGGATGCTGCACTCTGGTGGCTAAATTGCAAGTCGTCTGGTGAGCTTTCTATGATTAATACTCCTCTTTCAAAAGTACTCCCATAAATGCACCATTTGAAAAATTAGTTGGGCAATTTAGTGTGGATTATCTAGTATTCATCATAGATGGCGCTATACAACTAAGGCAACTAGCATGGGCCGTCATTTTTTAGTATGGGACAAACTAGTGGGAATCTATTCATCACAGATGGCGCTTTACTTGTGAAGTATTGTGCCACTAGATCATGCTATGTTGTGATCCATTTTACAAGCAGATCAAATATGTAACCCATTTTGCCTGGCATATCTAAACGGCAGAGGCTATACATGCAAAAACGCTTCAGCTTCATACCATGTAACCAAATGGTTACACGGTCATAACGCCAAAATAAGTCTATTTTAATGCGTTACTGTTTAGATATCACTTGAAACAGATTGGAAGAAAGCTTGCGTTTATTTTCTTGCAATTTCTTCTTGGAAGATTTAAGACTAGGCCTATACTTTATTTCCATTGTGAATTTTTCCCAAATTCGCCAGTTCACTCTTTTACTGATCCTGATTCAAAACATGCATTGCTTCAATGCTAAACTGGTTATTTTCAAAGGATGATTAGCAACAGCTATGTACAGTAATTTTTAAGAACATTATTATATTAAAAAAGTTTTTTTTTAAATTTATAGAAATTTCAAACAATGACCTGGAGACGTTTGACCTAAACATTCCACCCAACAGTCCTTATATGCATTCATAGTAGACCAATCAGAACCATTATTATGAAGTTATGAAAAATTAACTAAACTATATAGGCATTAAACTGGTCGTAATTGTTCAGGTATTAGTCATATTTTTATTTTTAAAAAAAATTTCGTTTATTCGGTTTTGGAAAGTTGAAGGAGGACCAGATTTTTTACTCTAATGACGTCAGCATCCACTCATTCCCCGTTTATCTAAATATTCCGTGCTTAGGATTTGGTAAATAATCCTGACTAGAAGTTATTTTATTTTTGATTCTCGGTGTCTAAGGACAATTAAGTGTTTCCCCTTCATCGCCCACTGCCTTAATTATGTTCATAAATTTAGCCACTGCTATGTTTATGAACTAATCAGATCAAAACTGGTTTCCTTTTTGTAGGCCCGTCCGACCGCCCCATCTGTCCCAGCTTCTCTTTGTCGTCTTCAGGTGAGTTTTTGTGGGTCTTCCCTTTTTATTTTCATTTCTTTTATCCTTTTTGGGCCTACCTTCAATTCAGTGTCTGGCCTGTTTTTACGCCTAATCAAAATGGCTGCTCCCACCCGGAGAGAACAGTTTTTGTCTGAACAAATTCACGTTTATTGGCTAAGCATGCCAAGCGATCAGTGTGATCAAGTGATAGGGGGAAGTTCTACAAGTTTTTTTTGTAATTTAATGTCGTGTGGCTGTCAATCCGGCGAATGGATACACCTGTTCGTCTAAAGAGTGAACTGGAGACTTTGAATAGACCAATCTGAAAGATGAGCTCAATCATGTCAAGGGTAACAGATCGATGGCTTGATTAACAAGTAGCGGATGAGCCATATTATTTCAATGGCTCATTCACTACTTGTAAATTAAGCCTTCGAGATGTCATTGTTTCCTATAGTTCCTCATACTTCGATACTCGGTTTCTATAAAAATGCAGATATGTGAAATAAAAAACCACATAAGTCTATATTTCTTGTTTTGAGAAAAGTGCATTTAAAGAAAAATCCAAATTTATTTCATTCAAATTAGTTACTTATAATTTCTGAGCTTAATTTTTAAGGTAGAAACTTGTGATTTGGTATGCAACAGCACATTTTGGTTCCCTTGAAGGAACTCTACTTGTGGTGACTTACTTAGTATGTCTATGGAAGGCACCTGTAAACGATCAAAATAAAACTAGCGCTAGGTGGCATGCCCAGGTCCAAATATGGGGTCATTAGGGGGGAACGAAAACAACACTTCTGCTTAAGAATTAGTCTTGGCGTATTGCAAAATGATGCAATACGGAAGGGGCTGAGGGGGGGGGGAGAGGGGTCTCACCTTACCCCTTCGTACATTCAATCCTTTTGATTTCTTGCACCAATTTTGGACTTAAGCCTACGTCCCATTCTATTATGAAAGTTCCCTTTCTTCCACTTTTCAAATGTAAGGTATTTTTCTTTTCTTTTTGGTTTTCAATGTCTTGTTTTGATGATATCTCCTTACCTGGAAGAATATTAGGCGGTGACTTTCAGTTGACTGACAACCAAAACAAATTTCTGGGTACATCTCACCTGTTGTACAACTTTTGGTCCCTCTTACCCCTCTTACTCCCCCATTTTTCCCTTTGTAACAGATTCTAAGAACTAATTATTGTGTGTAAGGGAGCAAGGGGAAGGCAAATTGCAATGGAAATGCATTGTGTCTATATGGTAACAGGTTAGGGAATTTGCATATAGAATCAGAATGGATAGAAATTCTAACTCTTCTTTTATAAGAAAAAAAATCATAAAAATGGGTTCTATGTAGATCTGACTATAACATATATTTTGGATATAATTTATTAGATTTTTTGACTAGCTGAAATTGAAGTCTATTAATTCATCAATTTGGGTATGCTCTACAGAGCATTTGGATCAGAAGTATATGAACTAAACTGTTTTTGAGAAAGCAGAAACTGTTTTTGAGAAAGCAGAAACTGTTATGTAACCTTGAAAACCGTTTTGCAATTTTAAAAATTGGATTAACATTATCTGGTTAGCATGAGTTATAACTGAGCATGTGCGTTATGTGGCGCCACCTTGTGGCTCGGCCTGCAAATGTTTGTGGGATGAGACATTTTTTGTTGGCATTCTCGCAGTGCTTGATTTACATCAGGGGTTTTAAGGACCTTAAGTAATAAATTCTTTGGCTTAAATTGTTGAATTCGAAATTGGTTTCATGTTGTTTATTTTGCAAATCCTAACTCTATTTTAATGTGTATAAATATTACGCTTTTCTCCTTTTTGCTCATGCATAATATAATCGTTTTCTCATCTTTATTTACGTCCATTGAAACTTGGGTTGTTTTGTTTTCTCTTCTCTTTTCTCTTCTCTTTTGAATACTGTAACAATTAAAACCAATATGTCTTGCATTAATTAAGTTAATGTTAATTAAGGTTCAATTCTAACATATATTTTCGATGAAGAAGAACATTCCTCCCTTTTTTAATTATTTCACTTTTATTTATCGCCTGAAATTTCATCTCAAGGAGGTTTGTGTGAACACTATTTTTGCCAGAATACACACATTGGTGGTAATTGTATACCTGAATTTCCTGAAAAATCATTATATTATTCGCTAAACATGTTTAAAATGTCCAAAAAGCATGAATTTTTAAGCAGAGAAGAGCAAGAAAGTTTTAAGGGAAAGTGGCATTTGAGGCCTAATGGATTCTTGGTATTAAATATTAGTAAACTTGTTTTGAATATCTACTTTTCTATCTAAATTTAGTAGAATTGAATTGTTATTGGTTTATAAAGAAATATTAAAGATAAGTGGAATACTGCATGGCATGCTTAGAAGTGGGAGAGGTGCCCCTCTCCCCCCCCCCTTCTTCCTTGCCCATTGCTCTGTAATGGGTGATGCCAACAGAAAGTAGTTTCAGTACGAGCCACGAGGTGGCGTTTCGTATCCATATGGAAATGCTTGCATTTAGGGGCTATGCTAAGTTATATCTTGCCTGAAGGGGGTGGTGGGTAGTTGTCAAGATTTATCTGACGTCACAGTACTTGATCGTATTGAGTGAAAGCAATACATGTTTATCTTTCTCCATAATTTGATATGTTACGTGTCTAATACAGAATTAAATTTAAAGGGACAGTCCCACTTTAGAACAAATGAAACTTAAAATTAAGAATTAATAATAAAGAAGGGCAGTTTTATTAATAATAAATTGCAGAAATCACGATGTTTCCAAAAAAGTTGATAGGCGCCATTTTTATAATAGTCCCCCACCCAAGCAGAATGGCGCTGCGTGTAGGGGGGGGCTGTAGTTGGCTTCACTTTATCGCTATGGAATAGTTATGCACATTCTCTGTTTACTCAAAAACTTGTACACCATTATGTTTATTACTAAAGGGATTGACAAAATGACTTCCAACATGGCTGCCATCAACCATGGAGATTTTTGTCCACATTGACATGTTTCAAAATTAATAACTATGGAATGGTAATTATAAATTAAATTTCAACTTCTACGCTCTTCTTGCTTTTTTTCCCCGTTTCTTGCACAAAAAAAATGCTTGAGGTAAGGTGGGACTGTCCCTTTAAATTTATTCAAATACAGCGCAGTTTTTTTTTTTAAAAAAAGACATCATTTTATGCTCATATTGGTAGTCTACATAAGATGTCTTTTTATTAATCGTTTATGTAATTTTAATCCAAATTGTTATATCTTGTATCATTAATAATAGCATATGTTGCTGCTTGTGTATATATACAGACCATCGATTGTTTTCATAGTATAGTTTTCTTCATTTTTCTTTTAATTTCCTTTTTGAATTGGTGTATTTAGATGTATGGGTCTATGTGGACATGAGGTCTATATAAAAGCTAAAAGTTTTGCTGTTTTGAGGCAATATACACACAACAAGCTATTACTTGAGTCTGTCTGTTTTGTATAAATGTAATTGAAGCTTTAAATCCGCATTGGCATTAATTTGCTGAGCACAAACTAACCTGCCCACCGAGGGCAATTTCTAAGTCTGCGCAGAATTCCAATTATAATCAAGCAACTCTTAACTGTCTATGTGATTTACATGACTTCGTCTTTTGTATATACACATACTCTTTTCGCACTGTTTTGCATAGAAAAGCGAGTGAAATTTACTGTCTTATTTTCATTTGGAAAATCTCATACGTATACAGGCTCTTCTTCGCTTAACAAATAATATAGCAGTTGCTTTTTATACACACTTGGCTAGGCTTATAAATACGGGCACATTTTATTATATCTTTTTAATTCATGTATATAACCTTAAGGTAAATTCATTTTGGGGTACAATTTCTTCGAGAATTTCTTTCAATTATAGACTTATATCAGTCTCCATCTGAGTGTGTGTATAAATAAGCTTGCTGATGTATGATGGGATAGGCTTAACTGCCTGCATTAAATTAACATTATTTTATATACAGGCATTTTACTTATGAATGCAATTTTTTTTTTTTTTTGTTGAAAAATGCTTTGCTTCTATTTTTTTTATTAAAAATTAACGTGTATTTTAATGGGGAGAAGCAAGTAGGGGCCTATAGAAATTGCACTATACATTGCACTTCAAAGAGCTAATGATATACCCTGTTCAAAAAAAATAACTGGAAAATTTAAATGGACCAGATTTTGATGCAAATTTTTTGCTTGGGTATTTTGATCATGATCTAGTACATTTATCGTGGATTCGTGGTCTAGTTTTTTGTGTGAATGCATGTGATTAAGCAAATCGAGGTTAACTCGGTGACTTGACTTATGCATTGTGGGACTGTGATGGAAACTGAAATTATTGATTGCACATGCCTTGCTATAATGCTTGGCATAATAATTGATCAGTAATAAATTGTAGACGAATTTATATTAATCAGTATTTTTTGAAAAGTATATAAGTTGGTGAAAACTACTTTTCATAGGGTGAAAAAAAATTTATAAACTAAGTGGCGCCATCTACTGACTAGGTTGATCACTACTATAATTTTGTCAGCCGTCTTAGGAATAGACTACTTTCCCCAACGATAAAGATGGCCAATTTCCTGCATTTGCATTGTGGGAACTGGTATAAACAAATGAACAATCAAGGCTTCCCCCTTGTGTATTGCCAATTCAACTAATAGGCCTTGCAATTAGTAAGGCTAACAATCGGAAACGTTTGTTAATACTGAAATGAATTTATTGTGTAATAATAAATTAATTCTAAAGTTAATATAAAGTACCCTCTAAATGTATATGCAATTATTGGCATTACCTTGCATCTTCGTAGTACAGATAGCGGCTGCTATTTTACTTTTGTTTATACCAGTTCCCATAATGCCCTCACACCTAACTTCCAGGCGTCTGCTGGTGGGAAAGTAGTCTATTTGCTCCATAAATTAAAAATTCTTTTGCAGTGGGATCCCATATACGTCTCATAACTGTTCTCATTAATTATACTTGCAACTCGGACATTTAACATCAAAATTATCGATATAAATTAAATCGAAATTGATTTTAAAATAGAAGTGTACGGTATATACTATATAATGGCAGTCTAAACGAGGCTTAATTCCATATCATAATCCCAAGTATACAATTTTGGACATGCATGCTTATCGCTTTAAGAACAGAAAAAACTCCCTTCTGTTTTCGTTGTTTCTTAGTGAACCAAAAATGTCTAAACTAAGAAAATAAATAAATATCATCAAACTTATCTTTTATCGACAAAATGTTGGACACTTTTGACATTAATCTATATCAATTTATATACTAAATACTAAATAGTATAACCATGCATGCATGCATTCTTATACACAAATTTAGTTGAAGCGCCTCAGAAGCAAAACTGTTGACACCATTAAAATATAAGATTACTGTATTTTCCTGGTATTTTATTTACTAACATATTTTTTTTGCGACTTTTTCATACATATATATCACACATCTCCCAGATAAACCATATATTTGGACTAGTCAATTTTAGTCTTAAATCCCAACAATAAAGTATGTAGATACAACACTAATAGCTTGTAAATTGTGATTAGGGATATCAGTAACATAAAAATACACAATATAATTTACGAAATTATTTGGGTGTTACCAAAATTCATCCTGATAAAAATATAGCAAATAGAAATGAAGGTATTTTAGGGAAGCCATATAGGAAGTGCCAATGATAACGAATGCATTTTATCAAAATTTAAAACCAATATCTCTTAATAACTGCGGTTTTTTTAGATATAATTTCTTACAATGTTGATTTATCATTCTATAATGGATGTAATACATATCTACAAAATGAATTATGATTATAAAACTACAGATTAGAACACTTAAATTTATATTAAATAGAATGGCCAAGGGTTGACAAGCTGAGAACGTCATAACCCGCTCCAATGGTTTAAAGACATTGTAGGCCTACTGACTTGCAATTTCGAAATCATTGTAACACATTCCAGAATGTATTTTAATGCTGGATGAGCATAAAGTGGCAAAAATGTATCGATGAAACTTAATTTACTCAGTCAAGACATAATTTCGTATAATTACAATAATTGATTAGTAATGAAAAATAAAATAAAACTCGAATGCTACACGAGCACCTTTAACTATATCAGAGCTAAAAAAAGGTGTCAAACTGTGTAAACAAGTCGTAAATTGCAAAATGAAAACCCTATTTCCACTTCCGGTTTTAAGGCCTAATAAATCAAGCATTTTGAATGACAAGTTTACATAAAATATTGCCAAAAAATATGATAAGATGAAAAATAGTTTTGGAAGGCGATTAGGGTATAGGCGGCCATCTTGGCAATTTTTAATCAATTTTCAGCTGGATTTAGGATTTAAGGTTAAGGCCTTTTTGCATTGCTCGGGGCGACCTCATGTGACGCAACTTATAAAGACTAATGGAAAATAGAAAACAGGCGAGAGGGAAAAAAGGTAAATCATTCTGTAATCCTAAATACAAACTTCATGTTTTGTTTGCAACTGCTTAAAAAAGGGGAATCCAAAAGGGGATTTTAATGGTTGAAAAGGGAATAAGATCAAGTTCATCGGTTTATACACTAGATGTCACTTAAGTCAACAAGCGCCACCTGCCATAAACGCATGCAGAAATCGATCACGTGCACCATATGGATGGACAGTGCAGAAGCCGCCATTACCGCTTGTCAATGAGCAGATCAAATCCCTTTATGAAGCATGTATATTCCATTTTGTTAACTATATAGATACATATATATAGCCAGTTATTATCATTCATAATCTCTTGCACATAATTACCTAACCAACAAATGACCATTGGAGCATGGCTAAAAATGGATCCTGTTACCAGGAGGCCAAGAACATTGCTGACCAAATGTTACTTACTTACAATTAATAAACAAAATAAAAACTATATCAGGGTGTCTGGCCAAATCCAGTAACGAATTTCCATGACATTTCCAGGTTTTCCAGACAAATTTTCACAAA
>JAQIXP010003312.1:0-13249 GCA_034700285.1 Proteroiulus fuscus
TTGAAGAAAACGAATTTAACATTGAAATCCCCATAGGCCCACGCTGTTAAAAGTGTGGACAGCCCCCTTAAATGGAACAGTTATATGTTGCCTGTCGATTATTCTCCCATTCTTATTTTAACATATTATGCAAATTTAATAGTAATAATCAATTTGGTAAGCTTACCGCTATGTGGCATAACAGCATATCTGATTTCGTGCCATCCCATATCCGCTTGGTCGTCGGGTGACTTTGGGGAACGAAGTAAAGACATTCTCATCACATTCCTATGAACTGCATGACCGTATTTTGAGTCATTAAGAAGGGCGACACCCCAGTCGAACTCCGACAAGTCTACCCATTTGTGGCCACACACCTTTGAAGTAGAAAATAATTTGCAAAATATCAAAACAAATATTTTTTATGCTTGATTCGTGCATATTGCACTTACCTCGTATTTTGCCCAATCCCAGGAAGTGTTAAAGTGCGTAGGACGATGAAGATGGCCAAACTGAATGTCAAATGTGGCTTCACTGGAATGCACATTGACTGGAAATTCAACCTATCAATAAGATATTTGTAAAGATGAATGCACAGCATTAATATTTAAGACTGGAATTCATTAAAATGCAGACAAGTAAAAACTAAGCAACATCTTAGGCAAAATACCTTTAAGAATTTGTGACTTTCCCTCCAATTAATTTTTGTTTTAAATGTTAAGTAGGGTTGTTCGGGTAGTAACGAAATAGCCAACTTGATATGGCTCTGCGCTCCTACTGACAATTCAACCACAATTTCATCCTTCGTAGGGGATAAGGATGCTTGGGATGTGACCTGATTAAAAATGAATAAAAAAAATCAATAGACGATTAAATTCACATTTGTAACTTAGAAAAAAAAGAAGAAAATTCAAGGTAAATATGAAATAAGTCTCCTCAATCTAATTTAAATCCATAAATATTTGCATATGGAACTGAAACTTGTGTAAACTTTCTTAGTAGTGGGGAAGTCAGGCAAAATTTCATTAAAAGTAAATTCAAAGTTAGGCTGAATAGAAAAAAAATATTCAGGCTAAAACATTTTCATGATTTGGTGGCAAATTAAAATTTAAACATGCCTGATAAAAAGTAAATACCTTTAAAACGGGTTTTCCAGTTTCAAGATGATAATCCATGACATCCCAAGCGTCCCAATACAATGGGATATCGTCGTAAAGTACAAATTGATTTCCGAAACATCCTGAAGTGATGGCTTCTTTATCACATCCAACTACTCGGAGTGATACAACTCTTCCCAAACTATCAACTTTAGCCTCGATACGATCGTTCATCAATTTAAAACACCCATCGTTTAATTGCTCTTAAAATACAAAAATACGAATTGATAAATTTAGTCGTTATCGTACTATTTCATTTCATTGTGACTTACCAATTGTCGCTCTGGTCGACTTTATATCTTTCACACGCGTGAAACCTAGAGGAGGAACGGTAACTAGCACGGGCACGAATTTACTTCCTGGAGAAGTTGGAGAATCTGAAAAATCGCTGCAAATGTTCACTACTTCAGTTCTTTGCCAAGGTAACGTATTCACGATTACAGCTTCAGATGGTCCAGATGATAATGTGCTAGAGTTGGCATCACCAAACAAGGCATTAAGCAGCCAGAGTCGAATAGCGTCGATGGAGGCCATCGCTTGACGATAAATCATCTCTGCTTCGTCGTACACGCATTTAATGGACGATCCAGGCAAAACGTCATGGAACTGATTAAGCAATACGCTTTTCCAGGCAGTATCCAATTCCGCTTGAATCCATGTGTGCTCTTGTTTTCTAGTGTCGGTGTTTTGAGCATACATTGCCCAAACGGTAGCCAAAAAATCGGCATCGTGCAAAGCAAATTCACACTTGCGATTCCATAACTTCGTTGTCGCCTGCGTCGTGTAGGTACCATTGTGAAGTTCGAGGTAAAGTTCACCAGTCCAACGATTCAGATTGTGAATTTCCTTATTTTCGATGGCCACAAAAAATTCTTGCGGAGTGCAGGATTCTATTCTACAAATTTAAAATTTTTAAATAATTAGCGAAATGATTTAATATCTCTTTTTTAATTCGTTAAATGATGTAAGTCCAAAACAAATGTAATAAATAAACAAAAACAAATATAATGGTTTTTACTGATAATCACGCTCGTGAACTATGTATAGCCTATTAATAACGAATTGACAGCCATTTAAACAAGGAAATTCTAGGAAATATTAAAAATGCAAATTGTCACTATTTTAATAAAGGAAATCTTTCAATTTTATTGCAAATGCCCATTGGATATGAGATCTTATCCCTTTCTCAAATAAATAAAATGATATTACTTAGGCCTATTAAGATTTCTTAGAAAGATACATAAACACAGGTACATATATCTGTTTTTCTAAATTCTCATTAGATGATGATATATATAATATCAAACTTGTAAAGCAATATAAATAACTTAATTTGAAAATGTAATTTTAATAAAGATCCTACGAAGCAAATGTTGAGCTACTTACTTTGGGCAACCATCGACATCCTGCAGTCGTTTCTGTCTTTGCAACATATCCTCGTGAGGTCCACCTCCTCCATCTCCAAAGCCATATAGTAGCATGCTTTGAGACACCCGTCCCTTGTCTTTGAGATTGGCTGCGGTGCTTAGTAGCTACAACATACAAGAGGAAAAAAACAATCTTGTTTAATTCATATGCAATATTTTTCTCTAAAAAAATGAACTGTATTGCTAATTAATGGTAATTACTTCATCAACATTACAATTTGCTGAATAAGTGTTGGCTGGTGGGAAATGTGCTATAACTTCTGTCCCATCAATACCTTCCCAAATGAATGTATTATGTGGAAATGTATTCACCAGATTCCAACTCAGTTTTTGACTAAGGAAATACTCAGCTCCACATAATCTATAGATACATCAATAAAATTATTTAAGAAAACAATCACCCAAGTACATTTTTCATGAAAACTGAATATTAAAACGCCTACGGTACTTCATGATCTGTGGTAACTGGGCTGAGTAACCGAACGTATCGGGTAACCAGAATTCGCGGCAAATTTTATTAAATTCCTTTTCAAAAAACTGTTGCCCATAAACAAACTGCCTTATAAAGGCTTCTCCACTAAAATTAAACAAAAGGTTCAGTTAAAATAACGACAAGCATAAACAATTTTATAATTTAAAAATATTTATCATTGTTACACATTTATTTAATTTTTAATTTTAATTTTAATTAAAATTTAATTAAATTTAATTTTTAGCCTCTACTGAATAACTTTTTTCAAATTGCTAGCTGTTTTATAAGTATCTACCAACAACCTGTTAACATAATTATAATTGCCTGGGAATGTTTCCATCCATTTCAACCCAAGTTCCGCCAACAGGAATAAATTTGCCCTTAGCAGCGAATTCCTTGATTTCCTCAAATAATGACGGATAAACTTCTTTTACCCAACACAGTTGCTGAGCCTGTGCCAAAAAATTCGCACTTCAATAAAGTATGGGAAAAAAAGTTTCCTAGATTTTATTTGAGTTTTTAGAATATGTAACATGCCTGCGAACATGCAAATATCATATCTGGATGATCCTCCATCAGTCGAATCGTCGAAGACCAACTTCGGCCACATTTACGGATAGTTTCCCCATATGGCCACAGCCACGCAGTATCAATATGACAATTACCAATAGCAACAACTTTGTGCTGGCTTTGGCCATTGTGTAAACTAAAAAATGCTGTCGCCAATTCATGTGCTTTAACATAGGTGTCCCTACAAAATAGGAATTTCTTTGTAAATTTGTGCTATACCCCTTATATGCATTTCTAATTAACTTCATCATACTTTACATCCAAAACCAATGTGTTAATCATGTGGTTAGCTGTGTATAATGCTTGGTAAGCCCGAGAATTGGAGTCGCCCAAATGTTTGGCTATGTCATGCAATACTTCAAAATCGATCAATAAATCATACACCTAAAATATTTTACAGTAAACATGATTTCATTAATATTCAAAATGAAATTTCACAGATTTTTAACCCTGCCATATGCATGTACTTTCATAAGTTTATAGTGGGCCTACTCAAGAGATTTTATTTACCTGACGATCAAATACAGCTATTTCCAGCATTGAGATAGCATAGGCTTTAGTGGCATCAGGAGGTGCAATCATAGAGTTTTTTCCAGCACCAAACAAAGTGTTGCAGGCCACCTCTATGTAATACGAACATTGGCTTTCCTCGGCTTTAAGATTTCTGCTAATAATGTAATCTGTTCTCAGTTGATGAGCTATTCCTCCTAATCGTTGAAACAATAATATACCACATGCAGTTCATAGTGTGTCCTAACACATGTAAAATACATCAATGCATAATCACATGAAGAAATCAGTATAGATCATATGGATCCAAATTTCTGCCAAGGTTCAAACTTGTCAAAAATTAAAAATTGACTGACCAGATAATCCTTGTATTGGCTTTCCTTCAGGACTCCATATGAGAGCTTCACATCCAGCATTGAACCTCAAATGGATCTCCATACCTTGCCACTCAGTAGGAATGCTTACATCAACCTGAAAATGACAGTAGCAGAATATATTATTTTATTTATATCTAGAAAATTGCTTTAAAGCTATTTGAGACAATGTCGTCTACGTACCTTCAGCCAATGGGTTGCCCATGTTGGTCCAAATTCCTTTCCTACACCCACTTTTTCAGAAAATTCTTGCCTAATGGCATCCTTGAAGGAAGGCCTCTGGGATGGACACAGCTTGTTCCCTTCCTCAAAAGTCTTACTGGGTCCAGAGCAATGGTAGGCATCAACAGATTGTGATTTTGGATACAAGCGACTGTACAAGTTATATTCACAAAAGTAAACTGGCGAAATAAACTTTTCTATCCGTTCTAGCGTACATCGCCAATTCTTGAACATGCTAGCATGTACAGAATCCATTTTACAAAAATCTAAAATCCAAACTTTGGTCTTAATTTGGTTGGGACTGAGATTAATTATCAGATGCTCAGATTGGAAATCAATAAAATGTTTGAGTTTATTCTCGCAAGAGAGCAGCACATGATTACCCTGACGTGTTATAAGAATTTTTGGCCTTCATGTTATTTTAATATTAAAAATTTATTAGTTCCAACAAATTGTTAAATTTTAAAGTTATGGGTGAAAGAATACTAGGTGAAAACAGTGATGACATTGAAGAAATAATAGCTGAAGAGGAGCCTAAGCTCTCCTTGGGACCACAACTGATTATCCAACTTGGTATTTGTGGGGGTTTTTTACGTTTACCTATAGAATAAATTTTGGGATTTAACTCACACTAATATTGATGTTTACGTCAATTAAATAAATAAGTTTCATTTGTTCAAAAAAAAATAATTAAAAAACCTCCATATTTTTCAAATTTTTCAAAGAAAATTGTCACCCATATCATCTGGTCAGACATAACCCTCGGACAAGCACAATGGGGGCGACCGAGACGCGACCCCCCCCCCTCCTTTAAGGCTTAACCCTGGCTCCCTCGTCGATCCCGATCGCCCCATTCCCTTGACCACTTTCGACCCCGATCGCCCTTCCCCCAATCACTTTCCTGGGAACGCGCCTCAAGTTTATTGCAAGTCACACCAAGCATGGCCCTGTTAATGGAACTCTCCACACATTCAATCAAACCCTTTTCATAAAATTGATGTTTAGGATATTTTGAATTTTAATTATTACAGTTGTGGACTTTGTAGCCAGTTATGGTTGGTTCTTTTTCTTCGGGGCCCTTGCCGTTTATTTTATTTGGACCAGGTATATGAAATCGGAATGGGAAAGATGGAAAGCTCGGCGTGATGAGCAAATGGAGAGTGCACGCTATCATAAGGGTAAACAAAAATTGAAAGACGATTCCAGATATTAAAAAACTTTACTAATCCTTAGGGTTATTTTTTGTGGTTTTTGGCAGATCCCGATTTGGCTACAGCTCATCTACAGGCAATGGAGGCTGCTCGTCAAAAGATGCAAGCTGCATACAATTTAGCAGCGAGTATCCACATAGATAAGATGAAGGAGGTATGGAGATGATGTCATTTGTATTAATTGGTTGGAATCGAATGACTGCATTAAGAATTAAATTTAACTATGATGTTTAAGTTTAAACTGAATTGGGAACTTTCTCTTGATTGTGAGATTGCTCCATAAGCACAGGCCTTGCATTTGTGGTTACCAACCAACCTTGCAAAAACTAAGGAGCAACCAATGGGCACTCACAGAAGAAAAAATATTGAGCTTCATAAAACTCAAAAATCTTTTCAATTTGCTGTGAGAGCTCAAGGATTGTTCTGTAGCTTGTGAACCTCATTTTATACGCTGATCATAGGGTACCGAGTTAAATTCAAACTTCTTGAAACTTTGCATATTAACTAGTCATTATTTTACTGCAGAAAGAAGAACAGCAACGATTAGAAAAAATCCAAGATTGGGAACGGCATCAGAAAGGGTTGGGTTACCGCAACAAAACAAAATTTCAGGTAGGGTCACATTAGTTCATTCCTCAAAAAGTATTGTCAAAATTTACTTGATTCATTCACTTGCAATCTACCAAAAAATTCATGAGATTGGTGATAGCACTTTAAATGCAGACTTAATTTAAATTACAGGAACCTGCGAAAGCTGATAAAAGTTCTGGTCCAAAGGCTCAATCTTGTCTAAAAGATAATGGTATGTCATCATACTCATTAGGCATATGTTACCATTTTTTGTAAAAAAAACAAAAAAAAACAATTGTTAGAAGTTACTATTTTTTGTCAGATTATAATCCACTAATGGGATCAAGTGGTACTTCATTTCGACCCCCAAAAAGGAGTGCCTGTGGTGGAGGAGGCTGTGGTTAAAGGTTATTAGCGTCAGGCTGAAATCCTGTTTCAAATTACTAGAATGGCAACAAATAACTTTTAAAACATTTGCCATTCACTTAACCCTCATTTTAACTAATACACTTTTGTTTTGTTTGGTCGATGTAAATTAATATTGTAAATTAAAAATTCTTAAGTTGTTTTCATATTAGTTCTATTGTTCTTTTTTTTCAAGTTGAAAAAAAACTACTATCAAAAGTAATAGTAGTTGCGCAAAACTTGAATTTTCTAAAATTTCAATACATGAAATTAAGCATGACATACGTTTATTACGCTTTCAGTTTTTTCAAATCCTGCTTCAATATAATTACAGCTTTCACACTGCTACCATTTTTTCGTTAAGCGTGAGTTGAGTTTTTGTCAACTGGGCTAGGTACATGACCATTAACAAGTCCTATTAGATAAAATACAATAAAGAAAATTAAATGACATACTGTACAGGATTTCAAATGGTATTTCCAGGTCAATGAAAGTAAATAAGTTACCTTCATGTTGGAATTCAGCATCGTTTCAAACTCTATCGGGTCCATTTGAGGAATGCTATTTATCAAATCCAGTAATGTGCGACCAACTGTATTATCAGGCTGAATTCGACTGGCCTATAAAATCAAACTAATGAGCAACAAGTATCAACCACTCCATTAACCAATAATAATTATCAAGATAGGAGGTATTTACAATAACTTCATCCACATAGCTTGTAACAGTTTCAAGCATTTCGAGCAGTTTTTTTGATGCTCCACATATTACGTCCAAATCACGGGCCAATTCAATAGTACGTTTTGGTGTATGCTTACCCTTCTGGCATAAGTTAACTAAATCAAATGACAACAATGAGCATAATCTTTCTCCCCGCCCCTTTTCCCCAAAACAAAATACTAGAATTTTTTTATATTTTACCTCCTACTATTTCTGGTTCATAATTTACTATTTCAACTGACAGAGGTGTGAACATTGTCCCATTTGTCCTACCAGGAACTCCCATTGGTGTACTATGTTCCAAACAAAATTCATTAGGCAATATGAAGGGTTTAACAGATATTTGGTATGGATGACGATGTTATATTTCCCACCTTATATATGCTTTGATTCCCATTCGTCCATCGTTGAGTGTTGTATCCACTGTTAAGTGCACTGCCTGACTGGCTTCTCTGGTGTAATATTCATGAATTAAAACTGACTGCTCAGTAATATCGTGCCCAGTAGCGTACCTTGTACCAAATAGTTTTTATATTATTGTCAAACTTTTGAAATGAAGTTTTAAATATCATCACTCTAAAGATGGAAACTCACCAGCCAACAATTACTTCGCCAACATTAACCTTTTTATGCAATTCATACATATTTTTAGCAAAATCCAGATCAACTGCTACCTACAGCATCAAAATATAAACACCAATTTTTGCATGTGAAATTCAGGTACAGCTTGGAAACGTTCAGGCTCTCGTTTATCAATCTAATCAGGACTATTTAAGCTTTTCAAAACTGCAATATATACCTCATCTTCTGATTCTGTGTGTGGCACACAAAAACAATTCGTAATTTCCACTGTCCCCTTGTCATTTATACCTGAAATAACCAAGACAAACAAATACATATAGAACTATCAGCTAATAGCCTTGTTTTTGGCATGTACGTCAAGCATGTCATCGACAAGGATTTGATTCATGTGCCACAGCATGCAACACCGGTTTAATCTTGCATGTTTAGGCTTAATTTCCTGCTAGCATTAAACTATTTCAATTAAATAATTTCAGTAAACACAGTATAGATTAATAAAGCCATTATTACCCAATAACGTTCCAATAACTCTATTTGCGCCCTCATTTCTCCTTTCATAAGAATCAACTATACTAAACAGAACAACTGGATGAACTTTTGCCACCAAATTGATCGCCATTTTTGAGAATGATGGCAATGTGAGCGAATATAATGATCAAAGTAAGAAATTAACAGTACGGTGTATGCAAATGATGCGTAAAATTAAAACTTTTATTATTTCCTCTAATTTGGAATTTCAAAATAATCAATTATATTTTTAGAAAATTAAGAATTTAAAATAATGTCATAATATTTTGGCTGTTATTTGGGGAGGGGACCCGTTATTTGGTAGCATTGGTTCACGACGTGGCCTCCGCCATTTTGACAGCTTGGAGGTGTTTATGTGGCGATTTTGATGTTATTCTAACATTTGTGTCACTAAATTACGGTTGTTATCAGAAATATTTAGTTGCTGGCAGTCGCCAGAATCCTGTCAAAATGGTAAGCTATACCTAGGTTAACTTATAATAGTCGTTTTACCCAACTGATATCTTGTAAACACAATAGTGACAAGAAGCGGCATTATTCTTTGATCCCAAAATTGAAGCAGGATTGACTAAAAATTCGTTAAATTTTAACTATAGGTTCTACTAGCTGCTGCAGTGTGTACTAAAGTAGGAAAAGGTCAGTCTATATGCTAGTTAAAGTAATGGTATATTTTAACCATTAACTACTTAACTAAACAAGTGTTCCTCCCACAAAGGCGTGCTTTTCTCTATGAAAAGTGAGACTGCACGTAAGAAAAGGAGGCAGAAAAACTGCAAAATTCACTTACAACGTTTGTTTACATTTTATATGACGACATATGTGCAATTTCGCAAACAATTTTCAATTTAATCTCCTAAAATAAGATTAAAAAATGATTTGCTCCTGTGGACTAAATTCTCTCCCCCCCCCCCCCTTCCCCTTTTTAGCCATCATTTCTCGTCAGTTTGTGGAAATGACTAAAGCCCGCATTGAAGGCCTCTTGGCAGCATTTCCAAAATTAATGAACACTGGCAAGCAGCATACATTTGTCGAAACCGAGAGTGTGCGGTACGTGTATCAACCATTGGAGAAATTGTACATGCTGTTAATAACCACAAAAGCTAGCAATATCTTAGAAGATTTGGAAACACTACGCCTTTTCTCTAGAGTGGTAAGCATGGGTATAAAAAAGAATGCGAAAGGAAATTGTGCAATAAAAATACTTAACATTTATGGGATTACTTTGAATTAGGTGCCTGAATATTGCAAAAATCTGGAAGAATCAGAAATAATAGACAATGCATTTAATTTGATATTTGCTTTTGATGAAATTGTCGCATTGGGCTATCGTGAGAGCGTAAATCTCGCCCAGATTCGTACATTCGTCGAAATGGATTCTCACGAAGAGAAAGTTTATCAAGCTGTGCGACAGGTAGGACCCTATTGACTTATTGACTACAGGACTTGTTGAAAGCGACTTATTGAATACAGGACTTGTTGAAAGCGACTTATTGAATACATTTTACAATAGACCCAAGAAAGGGAAGCCAAAATGAAAATGAGAGAAAAAGCAAAGGAATTACAGCGGGCAAGACAAGATGCAGCCAAGAGGGGCGGTAAATCTCCCGGATATGGTGGCAGCGGTGGATTTGGGGGCAGTTCAGGATCATACGTGTCGTCTACTCCTGTTGTTGGGGATACATTATCCACGCCTGAAATTCCAAAGTCGTATACTACCGTTCCAAGGTAGAATTACTGATTAAAGTGATTAATACCCATGTGTAGCAGTCAATATCTGAGTTAATCGGGATTACTAAAATTTTATGTTATAGCAAACCAACGGGACCAAGCAAGGCCATGAAGTTGGGAAGCAAAGGCAAAGATGTCGATTCATTCGTGGATCAGTTGAAAAGTGAAGGAGAAAATGTTATCAGCCCTACTATACCCACAAAAGCCTCTAGTGCTACTGCAAAAGTTGCATCACCCGTTCAGCACACTGAGCCGTAAGTTTGAAAAACCAAGTGTGAAAAATGTATTCCAACAAAATTTTTCACCATGAATGATATATACTATTATGTTTTGTTAGGGTCCATTTACGAATAGAAGAGAAAATTACCCTTCTCGCAAAGAGGGATGGAGGAGTTGAAAACCTAGAAATTCATGGTTTAGTTTCAATTCGCATAACGGACGATAAATTTGGGCAAATTCAAATTCAGTTGGAAAACAGGGATGATAAGGGAATACAGTTGCAGGTAAGAAATCCCAGAATAAATATGAGTTTGAATTAATCCTGTAATGTTTAAAATTTAATGCCAAATGATTAAAATGTAATGTGAAACAAAATCCATGTCAAATTTCTTGTAGACGCACCCAAACATTGACAAAGAACTATTCAAGGCCAAGCAAATAATCGGATTGAAAAATCAGACTAAGCCTTTCCCATTAAACACTGACATCGGTGTGCTTAAATGGAGGTTTCAAACACAAGATGAATCCTATGTGCCTCTTTCAAGTGAGTGTGTTACTTTTTAAAGTTATTATTATATTAAGACAGCAGCTTTTTGACATTACTAACAAAAATGACACATATTACAGTTAATTGCTGGCCTTCAGAAAATGGGCATGGTGGTTGCGACATTAACATCGAATACGAGCTTGAACAGCTTAAAATGGAACTCAACGATGTGATCATTAGTATTCCACTACCGTGAGTAAAATGAACAACTTTGGGATTTACTTGGGAATCAAGTGGATACCAAGGCCTGACCTTATTTTTTTCTACAGTTCTGGTTCAGGGTCACCTGTCGTTGGGGAGTACGATGGAGAGTACCAGCACGATAGTCGAAAAAACGTGCTCGCTTGGTGCCACCCAGTAATTGATGCAGCCAATAAATCTGGTTCAATGGAATTCAGTATTAGTGGACAGCCAAACGACTTTTTCCCAGTGACCGTATCTTTTATATCCAAGAAATCTTATTGCGATCTGAATGTCAGTACAGTTTCATCATGTATATAATTTAGTGTTTTGTATTCAATTTAATTAATTACATTTTTCCATTTTTCAGGTTGTTGAAGCTTATCAAGTAGATGGTGGAAGCCCTGTAAAGTTTTCCTCAGAGACAGTTTTCTTTGTCGAAAAATACGAAATTGATTAAAAGAAATAAAGATGATTTTTCCAAGGAAAATTTTTGGATTAGACTAGGCCTACAGTTATACAAATGTTAAAAATTTAGTGCTGGGGCTGACACTGTTATTTGTCACAAGTTATTCTAATGCTTACACTTTTGCAATAACTGAGTAAGCTTGCTAACAGAATAAAAGTGATACACAAAATTAAATTGCCTTTAGTTATACACTGCAATTCAGGTTGGATTTTGTGAATGCGAGTAGGCCTGTCTCTGGAAAACTGGGACCTACATTGGGGAAATTGTTTGACATAAATTTTATTTTGTGCTTTCGATTCGAGTGCACGTGCAGTTTTCAAGCAACGGTAGTGTCCTATGTAACATCACATGATGGAGATGGAATAATAAAAGTTAAACTTGGTTAAAAGTGCAATTCATGTTTGTGAACATTTTATTATTGGATATTAATTTCATTTAATGACGACTATTTATATAACAATTTTTCATTGTCTTAAAGAGATAATCTTGTAATGAGCAAGACAGGTCCGTGAGATTTTTATACTTAATTTTGTTACATTCCGATTTATGCAAATCCTTAAGCTTTTTATTTTAAAAACATCTTAAAATCGGACCCCTTGCTTCAGATTGCCATTTTTTGTGAACTCAATTTTAAGGCCTACAAAAAAGTAGTTTAAAATGAGGATTTTTTAGTTTACATCCCTAGGTATCCAAAGCTTTATAGGATTTGGGCATTTGTATTTGAAGCTAGGATATTCCTTAAACTTTTGCATTGGCTAAGCTGAACCCTGACATTTCTTTAAGAACAAGTTTGTTAATTTCCCCTGATATTTTAATGAATTACAAAAAAAAATGTTTGGTTCGCATAACATACCAAAAAATTTTGGCACAATCTACACACTTTTTTTCACAGGAACTGTTCCTGTGCCTTTTACCGTAATTTGAAGATTCACCCTCCCCGTTCTTGCCTGGGTTTTCACCCGCACCCCCACCCCACCACCAGCATTAGGCCTGCATAATGCTCACAAAATATTTTTTTTGAACTTAGGGAAGCTAATCTAGCAAAAAAGTTCCATTGTAAAGTGAATTTTAGCAGAAAAAAAATGCTCCAAAAAATGGTTTAGGTCTAACAACTGCAATTATTTTTGTAGAATATTCCATTACAATTAATAATAATTAAATGAGTAATTGAAATATTTCGATGGCTTGGAGCACAAGTAGTGAATGAGCCATTGTGATAATATGGGTCATTCACTACTTGTGCTCTAACTCTTAAGCCATCGATTTATAAAGAATACAGCATTAGTAAATAGTATTATATAGAACCAGGGTAGTCGAGTGGCCCGATTTCTTGGCATTATTATTGTGACCTGACCGTATGAGAGCGCTAGTAGTTTGGG
>JAQIXP010003313.1:0-13247 GCA_034700285.1 Proteroiulus fuscus
ATTAAATTGAAAGTACTTTTTATTAAATTGAAAGTACTTTTTATTAAATTGAAAGGCATATGTTCATTGGTTTAAGTAATATTAAAAGTTCGAACAATTGACCTAATGACTATCGGTTGTTTCCATTGCCTAAATGACAGACTTTTGAAAATAAACATAATACAATTAATTGTATTAATTTTTTTAATTTACCGGTATTAGCTGGCTATTTCCAATTTAAGACATTTTGATTTCGGTATGCTGCCATCAGTTGATCATAGATGGCGTATTTTTTTTTGGTTGCTTAGCAACCGGAATGCATTTATTTCGGTACGTCATAGGTCCGATATTTTAGTAATTCGATTTTTGACACTTGATCACTGATTTTATATAGATTTCTGTTAGTTTCAAGATTATCAATAATTGCAAACAGGAAAAATGGTAAAAAATATAGGTTTTATAGGCGCAGGAAATATGGCCCAAGCACTAGCTGGTGGATTTGTTAAGTCTGGTAACCTATCAAAGCATTTGATAATTTTATAGGCCTACCTACGTGAATTACTTTTGAAATAATTTTTCTCGTTACTGTTATGACATTGAAATGATCATCAGGTTTAATGTTGCCTAATAATATTTGGACCAGTGCTCCTAGTGACAGAAATTTACAAAAAATGCAGGTTGGTCCAGTAATTGGGACCATTCAAATGTTAGGCCAGCTGTTCAACTTACACTTGAATATTATACTCTGTGCAGTGGCGGATCCAAGGGGGGCCATGGCCCTCCCCCCCAAAGGGACAAAATTGGCGCCCATCACCCGGCGACCATTGCGCTCCTCTATCCGAAACAATTTTAAAATTGTTAAATTAACTTTGTCTATGCTTCAACCGAGTGTTAAGTCGAAATTTTGATGATTTTTCTGTGAAATTTTGAGTTTTTTTTGAAAAAAAATCTCCTGTGGCGTCATTTTTTGTCAATTTTTTACAAAAAAAGTTCACATTTTGGCCTGCCACCGTAATTTTGGAACAATTTTTGGTTGGGATTCCGCCCCCTCCCCCGCAATGAATTTCTTCATGCGGTCCTGCAGGGTGGTCCTTTTTGGGTATTGCTTCGTTTTAGGGATTGGTGCCCACCCTTAATAAAATGGCCCTTCCCCAAAAGAAATTCCTGGATCCGCCACTGACTCTGTCTCACCTCAAGATTAGCATGCTAGCAAAAGACTAAACATGAGGCGAGACAGAGTATTCAAGTAACGACCCTACTAGCTGTCAACCAGCATTATATTATTATTATGGTAGGGAATAATTCCCAAAATCCAGAGCAGTGCTCCTATAAAGCATGGCTACACCTCCTTGTACCTGAATCATTGTAGACCTATATCAAGATGTGCAAGTGCGTGACTAATTATAAAATTCAGTAAACACTGGCAATATGTATCAAGTCCATAGCGGGGTGGGGGTTAATCCTACAGCCTATGAGCGCGCAGGCGACCGATGCCAAGATGGCTTTTCATATACGATAATTATATACAAGTTTGATACTTGAATTATGCATATGAAATCGATTGGAAATTATAGTGACCCTTGTATATTATCATAGCTTTTAACTCCTCCATTCTCAAGACATCACCAAATGGATCAACTCCACCCCCTCCCCCATCCCTGCTATTGAAATGATGGCATAATATTTGAATGGTTCCTATGTATATTTAACTGATTTTGAAAGGAAATGTAGCTGCATGTATTAAGAATTTATGTGTAAAAAGCAAATATTGTTTGCATCAAATAAACAAAGGATGGTAACTAAAGGTTACCTACTCAATGTAGTCTGGAACAATATCGACTAAAATGTATACTTTTGTCGGAAATTTAGAAAGAAGGATTTAACATAACCAAGAGCAATTCGAATGTGGTACGTGAGTGCGATATTATATTTCTGGCAGTGAAACCACATTTTGCCATAGATGTTTTGGAATCAATCTATGCAGAAGTGCAGAAGAAGCACATTGTTGTTTCTGTAATGGCGAGTTTTAATTTGGAATCGTTGGAAAAGGTGCTGCTCAGTTTTGGCTCGTATGCATCTCCCAAAAAATAAAAGTTTAAATCATTATTGTTAGTGTGTATTTGTAGTCTCTGCCAGCACAGACCAGAGTAATTCGTGCGATGCCTAATTGTCCAGCTTTGGTTAAAAGTGGGGTCACCGTTTATAGTAAAGGCAAATACGCAACCGACGAAGATGCCAGAATAGTCTCCGAGCTTATGAATAGCGTAGGCATTTGTGAAGAAGTTCCAGAAAAGCTGATTTCTGTTTCCACTGGCTTGGCTGGATCTGGACCTGCATATGTGAGTTTGGCCTCGACTAGTGTTCAGATGTTTAAACTTGCATTTATGCACGAGTAATTGTGATTGTATAATGGTATGCTGTAGGTATATGTAATGATGCAGGCAATGGCTGATGGCGCCGTGAAAATGGGTCTTCCGAGACACCTAGCTACCAAATTTTCAGCACATACTTTTGCTGTAAGTTAGTAAATGCATAACTTTTCCACAAAAACATAGGCGTCAAGTTCCAGGGAAAATTTTATATCCCACACCCAGGCTTGTAGGTTGAAGAAAAAATGGTCTGGCCATGTGAAACCCATTGCATGCACCGACAGGACTGCGCTTTGAAAGGGGGTTCAGGGGTGTCATTCCTGAAAAAAAATCTTAAAAATTAAAAAGTGAAATATTGAAATTGTATTTAAAAATAACTACAAAATTTTTTTAAAATAATTAGAAAAGTTACTGGCCATGGCCTAGACCTGTTTATGCCGCCGTGACACCTCACCTCCTCTCCTTTCCCTAGCACTTTCCAACGGGGCAATTACTATAAGGTCCCCATCTTTTATAGGTATAGATTGCCTGGCTATTTATAATATTCACTATTCCCAACAAGGTGCTGGCACTGTCAGCCATGATCGCATTTCTTTGCCTCCATACTATCTCCTCATGTTCTTCTTCCCTTCCTTTTCTCAAGGCCTGGAGACTTTGCACTATTCCGTCTGCATTTGGGCATTTAATGTCGCCTTAGTTGCGTTGCCCATAAAAATTGACCTCACCTCTGCCAATACACAAAATTGAATATATTCTATTGCCTCCACCATTCTTCTCTTTCTTAAAAAGTTGCTTACACCTTGAAAATCGGTTTGGTCTGCACCCCCTCCCCATGATGCCTATGAATTTGCCAGGCCATGGATATTAATAAATATCTTATCTGAAAGTAAAAATATGTTAGGGAGCTGCTCAAATGGCTCTACACTCTGACAAACATTTGGCGACTTTAATAGAAGAAACGGCATCACCAGGAGGAACCACCATTTATGGTTTGCATCAGTTAGAACTGGGTGGAGTAAGAGGAACCCTCATGAATGCGGTAGAAGCCGCAACCACAAGATCGAATGAGCTTTCGTGTAAGTGCTTATTCAAGATTTTGAATTCTAAGTGTACAGATTTGTTTAGATGTGAGGATTATAGCAAATAGCCTAAATTTACCAATTATTGCTTTTTATGCAGGATTCTACACATTCTTTGCTATGATCATAGGACTGTTGAAGAGATATACCATGGTCTGTATTACAATGTTTTCCCTTATCTATCTTAAGCTGTAAGAAACACTAACTAACTTTAAGGATCTTTAATAACAATGCACACGGGAAGGCCAATATTACTATATGTAAGCTTTATTCAAATCAATTTCGTACATAACTAAAATGATCTATTTTTAAACTCGTTTAAATTTATTGTTAACAAAACAATATTATTGTTTTAACTTTAATGCACTTCCTTCAACATTTATGTACTTATTTAATTGGTTTATAACATTGGATTTTCTTACAAAATTCATCGAAATCAATATTTGATACTTATATAAATTGTGCCCTTTATTAATGCAGTAATGTATGGAAACGTAAGCGGAGCTCATACTCATGCAAGGGCTGTATAGGGCGTAGAAATCATTCCATCTGTTGCTTAGCTAAGTCACTAAAAGTAACCGCCCGTGTTGGGTGGCTTCTTGCAAGTAACTTGGCTGGTTACAAATGGCACGAGTTCTGTGCCCATTCGGTGGATTCCTTTATTTAGCAGCATTTTGATGTTCCGTTAATGACGTCACGGTCCCAAAATATTAGGAATACTTTTGCTCAAAGTTTACATTCACTTTCTAATGAGCTTGTGATCAAGGAACACTTTTGCTCTCATTGCTCACTTTACCAATCAAAAATGGAATCCACTGATAAACTCTTGCAATACTATAACTAGCATTTGAATATTTGGACACTTTAAAAACAATTACGTTTGTACTAAATATATATTTTGACAGTTAGTGCATTCTAAACAAATGGTAACAATGGACTAAAAAGCATTGATATAAAATTTTTGATATTTTTTCTTCTGAGAAAAAGTGGTAAATATCATTTAAACAGCCTGAGAATGCCAAAACTTTTGTAGAGATTCAGTTTCATCTATTGTCCTGGATACAGTTTGTATCCTAAATTCAAAAAAAGATATTAATGTAAGGCATTTATGTAAACAAACAACCTTCAAGTGCTTCCTTTTTTTACTACAATTTTGCCCTGTTTTCATTTTTTTATTTTGATAAATAATCGATTTGATAAATAATTTTTGGTTTTTTATTGAAGCATTATAGCAAAAAAATAAGCAAATTACAGAAACTTAAAAGCAGCATTTGACTCTGCCATATTCTCATCTGGGATGCATTGACTAGAAGTGACACTGCACTGGTTAGGATAGTGTACACAGCAGTGTTAAGGCGATAAATGGCTTTAAACTTTAGTAAAACTATTTTTTTTTCACTAAATATTATTATATAACTTCAGATTCTAGTCACGATTTATTTTTCTCAAAATTTTAGCTGCACATTGGAAATTTAATTGTATAAATTGTGCTTAAGTTTTTGTAAATTCATCATTCGAATGTTTTGTTATTGGAAATTTCAGTTTGAGCATCTGCAGACCAGTTAAATTTCGTTCTGCAATGCTCACAGCAAAATTATCATAAAATGACACTTTATTTCTGTGAGTTGCTAAAATTTGCTAATTTTTAACTTCTGAATAACAGTTTTCATATTTGACACAATTGTTAGAATTTGAAATGGTACAAATGCGAGGTTTAAGAATCAACTAATTTATTTGAAAAAAAAAAATCAAGAATACAAGGGAGAACTGAATAAAAGTAAGGAATTGTATTAAAGCACTTGCAGGTCAGACATTTGAAACTCAATACATTCTGTTAGCTGCAGTCGTTCTCATAAGTCAAAAATAACAAAGCTTTTAACTAAGCTTAAATTTGGTAGGTTTGAAGAATATTTGAAAGAAAATTTTATTTGTGATTAAGCATGGGCCACTGGAATTGGAATTCGTTGAAGGTTAGTCGACAACATTGAGTTTTTTGGACTTAAATGTGTGTAAAAGTCAAGAAAAAATTAAATACAGTTTAAATTTGACAAAAATGGGGAAGGCAAGCATATTGGACCTAACTGATAAGCAACCTAATAGAAGTAATAACTATAAAAGTCACGAGGTTTTTTATACACTCTTGCCAACGGTAAAACTATTTACAATTTTGTATCAGAGTTGACGTCACGTCAGTCTCTTGTTCGCCTTATAAATTTACACAAGGTCTGACATACTTTAGAAAAGAGTATGGCAAACTTTTTTTCTTAGCCATTTCTTAGTAATTATGACAAGACAACGAATGACGACATTAATGCCACTCCCGTGTTCTTTCAGTATAGCATGTCCAGCTTGGGGCCGCGGGTGATCAGAACTTCCCCAAAAGCTTCTTCCTGGTTCAATTCGACTGCTTGCTGCTTTTTCAAGACGAGGAACGTGTAGAATTTTTGGGCAACCTGAAAGTACAAGAAAAATGGGGTAAAAGTTGGGTCGGGAATTCCACCAAATTAACTCAGCTTCGTACCTGTTTGCGTGAGTTGTGCTTGACAACTTCGCTAAATTTAAGAGTACTCTGTCTGGCAAACTGCCTCTGTACAACGTAAAGCATTTGCTGAGCGCGCTTGTTCAGAACTCGCTCTTCGTACTGCTCGTAGGTTTCATCTGCCCCTTGCTCATCAGGCTGGAAATTTATTTTTTTTACAAGGATTAATTGCAAAATATGCTAAAAGAGTAATTATTCAATTATTTTTTTTTTGTAAAAGGTTGGCAAAAAATTGTACTTACGGGTCCAACGCTAACTGGGCATTCCATATCATATTCTTCTTCATCTTGCATATTGAAAGGTGTTGGCTGAGCCTGGATATGATCTTCGATGTGGTTAACGATGGGTTGTTGTTGTTGATGATGCTGCTGCTGTAGTTGGGGTTGGCTAAAGAAGTCGTCCTGTTCTGGCAAAGAGGTTTGATGATGAATAATCTGTTCTTCAGGCAGCGGCTGGATGTTTTGGAAAGGTGCCACATCATCCATGATAGGATACTGAGGAATCTGCATCTGAAATGACATTTAGATGTTTACTCGTACTTCGTACTCGCCAAGAAGTATTCGTGAAGGAAAGTGGGCTTTAATAATTCCTCACATGTTGTTCGTTATGCTGCTGCACATCCTGATGCATATTTGATAGCGTATCTGCATCGTGAAGCGTCTGTTGTAGATGTGAAGTTGATAACTGCTGCTGCAATGATTGGTCCTGCAGGTGCAAGCTGTCTGCATGTTGGACCATGGAGTCGGCAAATGAGGGAATCTGAGGGATGACTGGTGGTATGGGAGAGGACGGTCTTGGTGGAGGCACTTGCTCGTCAGGATGAAGGATTGGAAGTGGTGGCTGGGGATGGAGATCTAGCAAGGAATTGTCGGGAAGGACTCTGACCAAATCCAAGTGTGAATCTAAAGGTTCTACTCTTGGATCCATAACTGGTGGCTCCTGAAGATCGGGTTCGTGAGGTCTCTTACGAGCCATCCTTACTGCCTCTGTAACTACTAAGTTTATGCGTTGTCAGTGAGTATTCTGAAAGAACGAGTTCACATGACTTTGAACTTTTCTTGAGGCACTTACCATGTGACGGTTGTTCTTCCCTTAAGTTTTCCACTGATGGTTCTTGTTCAGTTTTTTCTTCCTCGTCTGGACACAAACCAATCTCTTCGTTTATGGCAGCTCGCGTTGTTAAGTGTCGCTGGTAAAGCTAAGTAAAACAAAAAGCAACAATTGCCCTATGCTCAGCCAGAAAATTCAGCAGCAGCAGGTCACGGGCAAAGAATTCTTACTTTGGATAATGTTTTGGAAGGAATCGGTCGTGCTGGCAGAGCGAAAAGTTTCTCGACACCTCCAGTTTCTTTCCAGTGCATTAATCGCTTGGTGGGTGGAGCCAGATCGAGCGTTGTGACGATGTCGGCTGTATCAGCCAACTGAGACTTCATCTCTTCCCCGGAAATGTTTTTTACCTCATCGATGATGAGTTTTCGTTTTCTCTTAGCTTTGCTCTTTTCCGTTCCCTGGGCAATTGAGGTCTCGAGAGGTGCTAGCGCGAACGTTTCCTCTTCATTCTGAATAAGCGTCGTTTGATCTTGAGGGGCCTGAGTGACATCTTGTTGTTGGTTGTCTTGAAGTTCATTGACGTTATGTTGGGTTGCTGGTGCGGGGCTAGAAGGGGAGGAAGGCCCAGAACTCGGGGCACCCATGGATGGAGGTCCCATGTCTGGAAAAGTTGCAACGAGCATTATTTTTCACAAGATTGCATGCCAGGCCATCCAATTTATCAGATCTGCCCAAAACTTAAAAGCACGCACCGTAAAAGTCCCCATCGTCGTCGTCACTGTCGTCCTGTTTTTTCTCGTCTCGACGTGGGGTTCGTCCACTTGGCTTTGGGTCTGAAGAGCTTGCATCCATGGTTATGTGTTCCATGGGTGCATCATCAAATAATCCGCCTGGTTCAAATAATCCACCCGTCTCTGCGGCTAGTTAGATAAAGAATGACATGTTTCAAAATGGACCCTCACAAGGAAAAAAGTAAAGAGGGAAAAGCACACTAACATAAAAGTCCTTCTCCAACGCCGCCTCCGAATCCATCATCTCGTAAAGGAGCATCTATATCCATATCCATATGTTTGTCCATCGAGGAATGGGCAACAGCACTGGACATAGACAACCCCCGTCCTTCTTCGTTGTCTTTTTTGCCTTCACCAAATAACATATTCGACTGATCCAATCCTTCGTCTATGCTGGCTGCCTCTCGCACGATTTCATTATCATCAAAACCCATATCGCCTGTAAGGATATCCATCAAAAGTGAGAAACTAAAGAGGAATTTCTTTATATTTGAAAAAGGGGCTTACCAAAGCCGTCATCTCCCACCAACGGAATGTTTCCATAATCTTCTCTAATAGTTATTTCTTCGGCACGGCTCTGATTCAGTGTGAACTGCGCTTCAACGTCAATATCACTAATAAAAAACAAATTTTTTTTTGAAGATTCCTCTGGAATTTCTATCTGATTCTGATGCTATAATCAAGTTTTTACTTTAGTTCTGGCATGGCACTGTCGAAATCATGAAAAACTTCAGGCAAAGTGATGGCATTGAGAGCTGCTTCACGATTTTCTTCTGGTAAATCGACAACACCAGGTCGGAATGCCATTTTTATTTTAATAAACGCTTCATTGCAGTCGGCAAGCAGATATTTGGCTTTACGAGAATATATTCGGAC
The DNA here is from genome assembly GCA_034700285.1 of Proteroiulus fuscus. Classification (NCBI taxonomy): domain Eukaryota; kingdom Metazoa; phylum Arthropoda; class Diplopoda; order Julida; family Blaniulidae; genus Proteroiulus; species Proteroiulus fuscus. The sequence continues at coordinate 8,684 of JAQIXP010003313.1, forward strand.
AACGCCCAAAAGAAGATGACCCGAAGTACGAAGGGCCATTTTTACCTGAATGAAGTGGGGTAGAATAAATTTTATATTAAAAACAAAGTAAGCATATTGCATGCCTTCAAATTAAACATAACTTCTTTTTACTTTTGGTTGCAGTATTCCTTCAACGCTGCTTTCTATGTTCGTTTCGAAAACATGTGCTTTTGTAAGTTTCTTGTCCCAGTGAGCTGCTAGCCAAATCCTGGCTAATGGGCCCTTCTTGCTTAACACAAAATGTGCATAAAACATGGTGACGAAAGATTATCTGTAAGTTTAAATAATTACTGTCAAGAATGCAAATTTTGCATTGATCACCAATGATTCCAGTACAAGAGCTAGTAAAGGTAAATATTCAGTGAAAACTAATATTTTTCTGGTTTTTCGGACTATTTCCCCCTTAACAACTCCCTTGTTTGTTTTAAAGACACTTGCTTACACTGAGATTTTTAAAGATAGGCTCATATTGGGAACAGACTAACTGGCGACATTTTTAAACTTGATAATATTTGACGATACAATAAAATCACTTTGAAAACATAGGTCTAGTCCATTTTAAAAAGCATTAAAATTAACAAATTTACAAATAGGCTGAAAGAGATACAAACAGAGCGATACATACAGCCTGGCCTACATGCATAATAAGATTCAGATTGATGATGAAAGCATTGAGCAAATGATAAGCAAAGCAAAAGCCATAGCCAAAGCAATCATTCCCACTTCAAATCCATAAAACATTTTATTGTTTAAAATTATTGGATTAAATAACTTACTTTCACGTAAAATGCGCGCTCGTTTTCAAGTCATAAAAGACGAAAAATGAGCGCGCAAAGACATGCAAACCCGGAAATGAAACGTCATAAAAGCCTACAGCGCTCTTGCTGCAATCTGTTATCATGGAATACGCATTCTCATTCCCATAATTAAAAAAAATGCGTGAAATTTCGTGCCAAGAAATAAATGCTAACGTAAAAATAACCATGCATAAGGCAGGAACTTAAATGTTTGTTTTAACATATTCATTTCTAGTTAACTAAAAAGCAATAAAGCCACACAACAAGTAGGAACCTTGTCATGAACAAGAGCAGATCTGAATGCAACAAGCTCATTAACCCTATCGCGAGCCTAATCCCACGCGTAAATTTAGCATAATACAGGCATTTATTCACGAAATTATCATTGTAAAATTATTCTATAAGTCGTCTAGAACCCTCTACCATATGCTAAAGTCGATGGACATAGGAAATAAAAGGCAAATTGACGATTTTAAATTCCCATGTATGGACGCCGAATAGTATCAACAACAGTTCATAGATGTCATGAGCTGTATACGAAGAGGCCGTAGTCCGATTTTAGTCCGATTACCAAATGCCAATAAAACGGCAAGGTTCATGCGAAATTACCTTAGTATGCAAGTGCCGGAGGTGACTTGTGTGTCCGAAAGGACGATGGAGAAATTTGGCGAGATAACACGTTTTCCTTACATGTACAATTCTTGATCGAAAAATGCACTAGAAATTTGTCAGTTGCTAGCATCCAAGATGGCGTCATCATCATTCCAGTTCCCGCCCAAATGGCATTTTCAAATGGATAGGTTCATTCATGGATTGTCCTCCGCTTTGCTTTTATTAACGGAAAAAGGGATATGGGAAGACAGTTCATCGGAGTTAAAGATAAAATGTGAGAAAGTCTTATTTATGAACACCATTTAAGTGAGCTTGTTATATTTTCTGGGACTACTTTATTTGATTCGTGTACCGGGTATGCAACAGCGCGGCAGTTCATGGTTCGAATGCTAGTATGCAGACAATCCATTAAAGCATTGACAGCTTGTTTAGGCCTAAATTTCCAATATTTGTTCTCATTAAGCGCATTTTATTATATGTCGTTTAACTGTTTGTTGCAAATATAATTTAAATCATGTATTCAGAGTTTGCAATTAGAAATGCAAGGTTACTAACTCATTCTGATGGGTTTTTATGGAATGCCAATTTTAGCTTCCGTCCGCCATTACTTTCCGGTTTCCGTATTTAATCAGCAGGTCGGTTTTTTTTTTCTTTCTTGGATTTCGGCATAAATATCACGGATTATTTGCACCTGCCTTGGATAACAAAACATGAATGTACCTTGAGTGTTGTTGATATTATTTATTTTACGTCGCGAGTTATGTATGTCAGCTGTTTTTCCCTTCAGCTGTGCTGGTATTAAGAGTGGAATTCACGTGACCTCGATAAACCTAATTCAGGTCAAAGGCAAGACCTCATTGACAACGACGGAGGAATAGCCGATTATGCCTGAATGAATGAATTTTATCAGCCAAAAAGCGTACAAAAATACCAACGGCCACTTGCTGATGGATGGCCGCGTTAAATTGTGCTCTCTCGATGGATAAAACAGATGTACGAGCTTTGGTAATACATGCGAAGCATGAAGGCCACTGCACTGCTTCTAAGGATGACAAATGTAAGTCATATGATTTTAAATAATTGCAAATTTCCAAAGGTTTTTAGTGCACTAGGCCAAACTGACATTTACTTGTATGGATTGTAACTAGTTTCATCAGTTGTAAGGGCTATACAGGAAAAATTTAAAAATACTTTTGCAAAAGTATTTTGAAAGTTATCCATGGTCAAAGTCTCCCGATTGTGGAGACCTGGCCTTATTTCATCAAGACTCTAGAATCTAAAATCCTCAATCTCAATCCAGAATCCTAGAAATTTGTTTCCATCGCACAATTAATCCCTGATCCAAAATCCAGAGTCTTTCATGGGAGTGGATAGGCTTTTCAGGATCAATGTACCATGGAACCATTTTGCTTGGTTTTGTTCCATGAAAATATTTGTTTTTTTGGATTCTGGATTGAAATTCAGGATTTTAAATTCTAGTCTTGATGAAATAGGGCCCTGGATTCAATTCCCAAGGTAGACTGCCTTTATCATGGATTGTGTTTTTCCTTAGTTTGTTTACATGTGACATATGACAGAACTCTTGAGCCTAAAAGTAAATAGAGAGGCAGTACAACTAAAAGTCGGCGGTACTATACAACATAACATCCCCCACGGAACTACGGTGGCACTTACGCCTTAGCGAAGTGCTATGCGCTTCGAACCAATGATGGGTCTCTTTTCTTCCAAAACATGGGAGCCACCGTAAAGTTGTAGTAAACAGTTCCGTGGGGGGATGTTATGTTGGATAGCGCCAATTCAACCACGACCAAATTCTTCTCTTTTCCTTGGCACGTCATTCTATCTTCGATTGTAGTCTAAACTGTTATGATAGCACTCATGTGACGTGGATAGTGTAAGTTAAGGCCATGGCGGTTAACCTTCGATAATGATTAATGATATTATCAATTTAATAAGTAGGTCTCTTTAAAAATTCTCAGTAGGCCTATTTAATGGTGTATTGGGGGAAATCTACATTAATGACTACAGATCCGACGTCAGATTGAATATTCTGGAATGTTGCTACATAGGCATAAAGAAGGTAGGCCCATAGCGTGAGATTTGTTTCTTCCTAAAAATAGTTCAAAATTGTTAGGAAATGGATGTTTAAGTCACTACTGACTTGGGAGTTTCCTCCTAATAGTGGGATAACCCCCTACCAAATGGCATCATATGCTGATCGTAGTGTGTTGAATTGAATTGAATCACCATAAACAATTTATCTTTCAACAGAGTTTATTGATAACATAATATTTATTTGAAAGATGATATGGTGTATTTTAACATCTAGCCTATAGGCCCATTACACATAAATAATTTCAAAATCAAGAGAATGCAAAGTATAAATTTATAAAAAATTTGAAAATTCTGCCCAGATCATTAGGCCTACCGTCTAGGGAATGTAGCCTAAGTATTAAAATAAAGTAGCCAGTAGGCCTATAACCAGGCGTATTTTAAAGAACCAACAACACTATTTATGGCAAGTAATCACTAGTTTTTTCATGGCTTTTCATAGTTTTTCATCGATTTTTGCAAATTATCTATGTACAGACATAAATAACAAAAAACAAACTTCACTAAGTGTTGGATTGTGCTAGAATCTTGAAAGTTACACATTTTAAATCTGTTGAACATAACTTTGAAATAGTTTGTATCAAGTAATCAGATATTAAAAGAAACTATAGGCTATTTATTGTCATACTAAAGGTGAATAAAACCCTCAAAAATCATTTTACCAAACGATGTAATATTGAGAGAATTAAATTCCCCAAAGCTTGACAATTATGTAAGGCTTAGTTAGTTTAATTAAAAATGAAATTTAAGTAAGCCTATAAAAGAAAGAAGCATTTCATCTAATGCCCTCGCCGACGTTATTATAACCTATAACATTTTTCCCAGCATGCATCACTCCCCAATTTGAGTATGTAAGTGTCGCATCAGGTGAAATTGCACATTACTAGAGTGCGTTTTTTTTTTACCATTTGCCATACAATGATCGCCAATTTAGTAAATTGGCTTTTAAGGAGGCTGTCCACACTTTTAGAAAATGCATGCTCCTATGGGAATCTCCATGTTAACTAACGGTACATATTAAT
>JAQIXP010003314.1:0-13246 GCA_034700285.1 Proteroiulus fuscus
CCATCGAAAAGTGACAGCATAATGACAGGGGTGGGTGGGTGGTCCAAAAAATACCGATTTTTTAGTGACATCATTAAAGTATAGCCCCTGTTAAACCATCAACTGGTACATCCACTGTATGTGCGATTTGAAAATTCTTGAAAAGTACATTATGGCCTTACATTATTGGACTGGATTTTTAATTAATTAATCTATTTCAGGTTTAGGCATAATTACGAAACATGCCACAGAAATCAAAGAGTGAGTCAGAGGGGTCCTTGAAAGTGGGCCAGACTGTAATGGCTCTGTATCCAGGTGGTAAATTGTGGTATAAAGGAAAATTGATCAAAAATAAGCCACATTATGAGGTAGAGTTTGAAGATGGATCCAAGCACAAGACTCTTGCTCAAGGCATCCAAGTAAGCCACTCGTATCCCAATTTGCCCATCCCCAGTTGATGTTGTAATTAATGAAAGGTTTGTAATAGTACTTTCATTACTTTTACAGTCTCTTAAAAATTATGCAGAACGACTAAAATCCTTGCAATCAGAAGAAAAAGCGAAAACTGGCAAGAGCAAATCTCCCAAACGTGTCGGCAGACCCGTGAGTCGTTCTCGGAGCAGGTCAGTAGGTCGCCCACCAAATAATGCTCGCTCACGATCTCGCACTCCTGCCAAATCAAAGTCGGCGAGAAGCCCGGAGAAATCACCAAAAAGCCCGGAGAAATCACCAAAAACCCGAGAGAAATTGAGGAGTACGTCGAGACAGAGAACGTCAAAAAAAACAGAAGAAAAAATTAAGGTAAAAGATGCTCCGGAATTAAAGAGTCCTGCAATTAAAAAAGTCGGGTTGGAAAATTCTTTGGAAGAAAAGCCGAGCACTTCAAGGACGAAAAGAAATTCATTGGATGTCGTTAACACCAACAATAAGGATGACCTGCGCAACAGAACACCGAAAGTCGATGAATTAAGTCGTTCCCGCTCATCCACATCCCGTACTTCAGCCCGCATTGCTGCTCTACAGACAGCGCGTGTGAGTTATATTTTAATTGCCAATTTATCGTACTGCCCATGGATTTAAGCAGATTTTAAATGTTGCCTGTATGTTATATTTAATAGGTTGCCGGAATCGTGACGCCCGAATTGAGTTTTGAGAGCCGCGATTTGCTGAAAAAGGAAGTTAATAAGATTTACAAAACCAGCAAAGATTCCAAACGCTACTTTGGTGGTGCCTTTGGAGTTTTTTTCATTACCCTTGCAACTCCTCTCCTGATTTTGGCACTTAATGTTATGTGTACAAAGGTGAGTATCACTGTTAACACAAATTTGCAGTTTACCCAATCTTCTCCTATCATAATCATCCTTTCAATTCCAGAGAAGTTGTACGATCACAAAGCTGCCCGTAATTCCAAGAAACGTAACCCAGTATGTCACTTTGGAAGGCACTGCAATCTACTTGGGTTGGGTACTGTTGCAGGCTATCTTGTATGCCATTCCCATTGGGCGTGTTGTTGAAGGACAATCACTTCTCGATGGAACTAGACTTAAATACAGAATGAATGGTGAGTTCTATTGCAGATATTAGCTTACTCGTTAAATTGTGTAGTTATTCGCTATACTTTATTTCATGTTTAGGGATTTGGGCCATTATTTTGAGCATGGGGGCCGTGAGTGGTGCACTGTACTACTACAAACCACCTCCTCTGCTTTTGGAGAAGCATTATATTCCTATGCTGGTTACCTCCATCGCATTTACGCTCCTGTTATCCATCACACTATTCATTAAATCACGCTGGGCGCCCTTCTACGCCCATTCTCCCTTTGGCAACACTGGAAATTTTGTGTACGACTTTTTCATGGGCAGGGAACTGAATCCAAGGCTCTTTGGATTTTTTGACCTCAAGATGTTTTTTGAACTCCGTCCTGGATTAATTGGATGGGTAATTGAAGCTTGCTAAATATTCAGTGAGGTTACAATTTTGCATCTATTTATTTATGTATTTATATGATTAATTCTTTTTCGGTAATACTATTAGGCTGCTATCAACGTTTGCCTACTTTACAAGGACTTCAAAGAATTTGGTTCGATTTCTTACCCCTTACTTTTGGTTGTCATCTGCCAACTTTTGTACGTTATGGATGCTTTATTTTTTGAGGTGAGCTTTCGTCAGATTTTGTTTATTAAATAGGTCTGATGTAAGATTATTTATATCAATTCTTTAAATTATAGGAATGCATTCTTTCAACAATGGACATAACAAGTGAAGGATTTGGATTCATGTTGATCTTGGGTAATGGGTGCTTCGTGCCATTCATTTTCACTCTGTTAACAAGATTCATCCAACATCACCGTCCGGAATACCATTGGGCTTTCCTAGTGACGTTGACTTTACTAAACTGTGAGTACATTAATTTGTTCATTTATATTTTTTATTTACTCAGCTTTTTGAAAGGCTTTATCATGTAAGAGTTGTCATAAACCTGTAATGCTGGATAAATTAACTTATTTTTTGAAAGTGAAAAGAAGGCCTACCCATAAAAATGTTGCTAAACCAATTTTAATTGCATAGATTTTAGTTGCTAAACCAATTTTAATTGCATAGATTTTAGTTGCTAAAAAGTACAGGGTCTTTCCCACAGTATAAAAATTAATTTAAAAAGTATGGTTATAGCTGCAGGGAACAGACTTTGGAAAATGGTAGATAAACTCATGAAGTTTTCTCTTTTGTGTTTGGTTCACCATAATCGTGGAGGCATTAGTTTAAGCTACACAAGACTCATGTGATAAGGAGTCGGTTGAGCTTTTCATAGGCTTCGTAAAACTTAGAAATTTGATGCTCCACCAGGCTTGTGGAGCACTCCAATGTTGTACTCCTTAATGGAATGAACCCTGTGAGTATTAGCTAGCAGCGCTGCAACCTCTAGAAACGAAAGCGACATCTTCGCAGAAGAAAGTTCAATTTATCCTTTAATATCCTAAGAACAAATAGCCGAACAGTGTTCAATATCTTCAGTGACACATGGGCAGCTCGTTTGGTTAGAAGAACCCATACTTCCCATCTTGAGATTATTTTATCTGCCAAGTCGTTGCTTTTATGATCAGATGGTGGCCATCCTTACTCGCTTCTGAAATTATATTGAGCATTGATGGGCGATTGGATTTCTGGATACCAGAGTAGACATTGAGCTTTTTCCTGCATACAGTGGAACCATTATCGATTACACCACTTGCTGGTAAACATTGTGAACCAGATACAAACTTTTAAGTTCATTTACCGTTTTCTAAAATTGTACATTGCAACTAACTAACCACTGTTTGGTAAAGTAAATGCCTCGCATTCGGGAGGCCTGGGTCCAATTTCCAAAGTCAGCTGCCTTGATCATGGTTTTCGCGGTTTCCCATGAGTTTTAGCTTCTAGACTATTGGGTCTAAGGCAAATGCCGGGGCAGTACCTCGAAAAAGTCCTTCCTCCTCATCAGTTATGTAGGCCGTGCATACTGGAATGCTTGGTGGTTAACTTTAGATTGAGTAAAAATACTGACTAAAGTTTTTGTACCACAATGTGGTGCTGTGCATGTACCAATTACATTTGCTTTTAATGGGATATCCACTTGTATTCCATCACATTTTGGAACAAACATTTTATAAGGAGTGCATCTTTCAGTCATAAAAGTGTATTTATTTGTAAATGTCAGGCAAAAAGGCTAATCCTCCCATTAATTGATGATCTTATTATTTTTTATTAGTGTGCGGTTATTTTGTTTTTCGAACATCCAATAACCAGAAAGATAAATTCAGAAAAAATCGATATGATCCCACCGTTTCTCGTAAGTGGATTTTGTGGATTCTCGCACTGGGGCAATTATGATTTTGATATATTATCCTGTTTTATCAACTGCAGATCTGAAAACAATTTCAACTGGACGTCCAAAGGAAATTTTAGTAGGTGGATGGTGGGGTTGGTTGCGTCATCCCAATTACTTTGGTGACCTGGTAATGGCAGCATCGTGGTGCCTTTTCTCTGGTTAGACAAGCATTTCTATTCTTGGAAGTTACTTTAGTATGCTTGCACAAGATGCTACTTACACATTCCTTTTTTGGTTTAGGTTTTACTCACGTTATACCGTATACATACTTTATCTATCTGCTCCTGCTGCTGGTTCATCGAGCCATCCGGGACGATGCATTGTGTCGTCAGAAGTACGGCTCAGCGTGGGACGAATACTGCTCTCGTGTAAGGCACCGGATCATACCCAAGATTTTTTGAATAGTCACATTCCCAATTTATGCTTGGTAATTTCATCAAACAAATTTTAACCAGGATATATTGACTCCTATTTTGGTTTTGGCGCCTCCAAATGCAGTATATGTGGGAATCAGAAGTGTTTTTAAATGGTAACTATAGTCTAGCCAACTTTAGCATATTAAAGCACTTACACCTATCTACTGGGAATGAAATCATAAACAGCTAATAATGTGCTTTTAACAGATATGCTGTTCATATTAAATTTCCTGTCAGATAGCTGTAAATTCTTGCATTCGTTAAGTTTGGTTTGACTGCAGTAATTTTTTTTTCTAAAACCAACCAAAGCATTTTATGATCTCCCTCAATTTTTAAGGCCATTACCCAAATAAATCAACTTTTTGTATGTATTTTGGTTTGGTTTGCAATACACCCGACAAAGCTAAAGAGTACAAACTCATGTATTTTTTTTATGCACCTTGACATTTCTTTCATCTTCATAGCGGCATGAGGTGTACATGCTCACCAATTTAAATTCATTTTTAAGAATCTTAAGGAATGAATCTTGTATAACTTCATTATTTCACATAAGTCTGAAAGCAGTTTGTATATAAAAATGAGGCGAATTAATATTGTGCCTCAATGTACTTTTTGATCCAAACTACGAATGTTCAGTTTGGAAATAGCGTTTACTGGACGCCATTTTCTGATCGGAGCAATATTTTCGTTCCAAAGGCTGTGTTCAAGTATTACATCATTAGTTTGTCCACCTGCAAGCTTGAAAAATTGGCAAAGTTGGGTTTAAATATTTTGCAAGTGCTTTTGCATTTGTATTTTGCATTGTGTTCCAATATTATTTAGTGATTACCATTGGTTATACAATTTCAAGGATAAAGTGAACACTAGCTTTTATTATTGTGTATTTAATTTACAAATTACTTGAATCTTTTTTTGAAATTTACTAGAACTGGTGATGTAATACTTGACCATACTCAAAATTGTTCTTTCCATCCAATCCAATCTCGTTCTATCCAAAATTTTAAAATGTTTTTAAAATCATTTTTTTTTGTATATATTTACATTTTTGCAATTTGTGCCAACATTTTATCAATTTTCTGGAGAATTGGCCAAAATGTTTGTCTAATTTTTATTGTGTATTTACTTCAGCCCTGGCTGTAATGTGGTTGCCAGTACTTTGGTTTCTTTTAAACTGACCGATTTGCTTGCAATGGCCTGAAACGAAGGGGATTTTTAAAAAAAAAATTCATCGCTTTTTGTATATTGTCTTACTTATTTGAGCAGAATCTTGATTAATAAGCAATCCTTTGCCATCCCACTTATAATTGATAATTATGAGACATTTTTGTCAGGGAATTTCCACTTTTGTATAGTTGCATGAACCAAAAATTAGTGGGTGTCTTAGATTTATCAGTATTATGGCAGGATTAGCATTGTGTTTTTATTAATTTGTTTTATTTTGAAGTGTGTATTCTTAAATTGACTTTTACTAGCTCATTTATATCGGTTTATTTTACCCGATGAGGCATGTGGATAAGGTGGACGTGGTATCGAGTTTTATAAATTAAGAAATATAAAGAGCCCTCTGTAGATAAATGTGGTTATTAAAACGAATCTTATAAAATTATTTCAAAAGCTGGAGAAAAATGCTATACGGCACTGTAAATAATTGGCCATGGAGTGTTCTTTCAATAATAGCATTTGTCGACTGTGGGCTTTCATTTTAAAATTTCATTACTTTATTCATGTGCATTCTAATAAAACTTGAGTGAATATAGTCCTATGCAAAATGCACTCATTAATTCTTGCTTTAGTAAAGTGACCACCTTTTATTTAAAATGAAAGTTTCAATTTGTCTTACATTATATTTCTACCGTAGTCTTCTATCATCCTATTATAGATTGTAGAATTGAATCCTCTATAAGTGGAATGTTTTGACCATGAGTAGTAACTGCATGTCATAAATTGCAAATGAATCTCGTATAAAAAAAGCTTAGCGATTATGCGAGTCGGTCAATTTCAACTTGTAAACAAACCTTCCTCACATTTTCATTGTAATGGTGCATGGCATTTTAAGCATAAATGGCTAACTTGACCATGGCTTAATTTAAACATGCATCTGTATATGTAATCGCATAATCATAATAACCATATTCACATTTTGTTGTTATGTATGTCCAGTCCCCTTAATAATTTTTTTAATTACATTTTGTGGTGTGGTAGATTAATTACGTTTGTGTCAGTCTTTTAATTTTTTTTTGTGACAATAAAATTGAGTAAAAATTATGAGTTGACAGTAAAACTATTAGTTTTGCTTGGGCAAATGAACAGTTGGTCTAGGCCATCATCTGGGTCATGTCTGGTTAGAAAATCCAAAATACTGCTTATGATGGCAGCTGGAAATAATGTAAAGTGCTGTTTCAAACGTCTCAACACTCCACCAAGTTTGGAGACAATCCCTTGATGCAATCAGTAACAATTCCACTGAGCCTGCTATTATTTATACTATTTTTGGCAGGCCTATACCAGATATGGGGTATTAAATATCACTTGGTCACCAAATGCTAATGCTTTGTATATTTTCAAATGTGAGCTGTAAATGCAAAGCCAATATATATTCTAATATGAAGCAATAAAATATGATATTGGGTTTTTGGATAGGATTAGATGAAGTTGGGGGTGGGGCCTCCCCCTACCCTTATCAGTGACTGGGAACGAACTTAAAGATTGTGACTCTCACCACAAAAGGTGATTTTGTGTGTGCAGCTGGTGCTAAATTGTTTGTCCTTATTAGATTTTAACAGATGTCCAATTTTGTGTTGTGGACTGTGAAGTGCCTAGTGCCTGTGAGTCGCACAAGTGCATACACTTGTTGCGTCTGCGCTGGCAGTCAGGACACCACACTAACGCCTAAGCCCTCTACCCTATACACCCCCACACAGCAACACCAATAGTACACAAACAGAATCATTACACCATGAACATGCAGGCCCAGTGGATGGGGTAGCGTTAAATAATTTTGGAAATAGTCAGTTACAAGAATGAAATGGCTAGTGAGCGAATTGCTCAGTGCCTGAATTTTCTCTCTCATTTACTTTAGTAGGCCTACATTTCTGTGGAATGAGCAAATGGTACTTAAGCAAATCAAAGAATGAGATTTGTTCAATGAATATTTAAAAGTTGCTCTTCTTTAGTTATAAAAGCCCGTTATAAATCATAGTAAAACTGCAATAAAATTGTTGCTGAACTATTGAATTCTTAAACTTTTTAATGAATCCAGTACTGCAGTAAAATTTGCATTCTCAAAAAATCCCCAGAAAAATTAATTTTTGCTACCTAAGAATACAATTTTATTGTAGTGTGTTTCATAAAACTGTTAAAATCCAACAACCTGGTTACATTTTTATTGCAGTTTTACTGCAGGCAAGAATTGCAATCAGTATTTTTTTCACTGGGAAAGCTTCCAGGTTAGTTTACTTGTAATTCCCACAAAATTTTTGTTTCACAATGAGGTTCAATTTATACACGTTTAATTGCAAAAATTTGATGAACGTTAGCAAAAATGTGAAAATTTGAGGAACGTTCCCAAAAAATTTGAAAATTTGACGAACGCTCCCAAAAAATGTGACTAACGTTCGCAAAAATTTGAAAATTTGACGAACAAAATTAAACAGATATTTGCAACCTTTATTATAGAGGTTGCAAAGTTTTTGTACCGGTAGTAGTCAAATTTGAAAATTTTTGCGAACGTTAGTAAACAATTTGAAAATTTAAAAAAAGTCAACAATAGGATCCTTTCTCTAAATTTTGACAAAAGTTGACAAAGTGGTAAGTGGATCCTAAAATCGCTATTTTTTGAAAACGTCATTTTTGGACAGTTCCTTTTCGCTTGATGAGACACAAAAAGCGCCATCTATAAAAAGCATACGGTAGGATAGACGGCGCTGCGTGATGAAAAGTTTTTATTTTCGTGTTATTTTCGTCTGAAATTGTGCGTGGTTTTTTGGTGGTTGTTTACGTGTTCTTGAGTAGAAGGAAAAATTATAATCATTCCGGGCAGTAGTTGTGTATATTTCTGTTCATAACGTTTCATGAAATGCCTAACAAAAAGAAAAAATATAATGCTAGGTTTCCACCGGTAAGCAAGTTTATCCTTTATCAACTCAAGTGCATTGCCCCATGCTTGTCACTTTAATACATTTTTATTAGAATCTCAATAAGAGTTCACTTTGTTATGTATATAGGCTAGAATTAAGAAAATAATGCAGACTGATGAAGAAGTTGGGAAAGTTGCAGCTGCTGTACCAGTCATAATCTATATCCTTTAATTTTTAATAATAATATAATAGTAGTCCTATGATCTATATGGTGATGGTAGTTAATAAAATGCTAGTACAGTTTAGCCTCCCCACATATTATGGTCAATCTTGCTTGGGCTTCCCATTGCTCACTCACAAAGCCACTGATGACTCCCTGTAGTGGGGATGAAATGTATGGCAGACTAGTGGTGTAGGAAAAACATTATGTGTGGGATACCAAGTTATAAGATTATCGAGACATTTCTAGAAGAATTGAACCAGTAAAATCTGATTCAATTTTGGTTCAAGGGGACACATGTTCATCGGAAGCCTCTTGCATTAATTCATATCTAAAGCTGTTTTTCCATGGTTATGATTGGTTTTGTTTTTAACATTCAACTGAATACTGTAGTAACTTACAAAAATCTAGTTGAAAATATGTTAGGAATTTAATTTAATAACTTTTTAACTCTTAAATGATGTGGGGAGAATTCCTGAGTATGGGATTATTTCTGTCCATAGCAAATAACATTGATTTTGCTGAGTTGAATTGTACCGAACTGATATCTTCCTTTGCATATAGGATTTGATTGCATGCATATAGGATTTGATTACATGCATATATACTTTTCCTAAATGTTTTTCTACCTCGTGCGTTGGAATTGTTTGTAGAGTCTCTCATAAAGAAAGCTAGTGAAATAACACAAGCAAAAAATGCCAAAACATTGACGACAACACATCTGTCAGTAATAAGGGAAAATTGAATTACCTATGTTTTTTTACTATTATGTGTTTTATTTTGTTTCATTATATTGATTTTCAGAAAGCAATGCATTTTAGCAGAAAGCCAATTTGACTTTCTGAAAGATTTAGTGGCCATGGTACCAGACGTCCAAGGTGATGATGATTCTTCAAATCCGCCATCTGGAGATGTGGCCAAACCGTTTCAGAACAGACTCAAGAAACAGAGAAGACGGAAAGGAAAAATTGAAAATGACGGCACAGCCGGCCCCAGTCAGGTGTCATTTGAGGAATCTGAGGAGGACGATACAGAAGAGGACGAATCAGATTCTGAAGAGGAAGATGTTAGTTTTCATACTCATCATAAAGTAGATGTGATCACTGTTTATACTTTTTTTGTGTTGCTGTTTACCTTTTTTGTTTTAGGAGAGCGAGGACAATTCTATTCCACCAAAGTCACAATACTTAAATAATCAGGGATTTACTAATAATGTGTAAGTATGGACACTACATCAGATTCTACACTTTTAAATGCAGTGTTAGAGTTTGTGTTAGATGAGTAACACAGAATAATGAGGAACAATTTGTGTGGTTTCCATGCATTGTCTATTTTTTTTCCATAGTAAAAATGAAGCATCTCCAAATGGAGCGACACCAGTCATCGTAAGCACACGGTCATTCGTAAAGATCGAAACGAGTTCAACTCAATTGGACGAAGATTACGATTCGTGATGGGATGAAAAATTGGAAGGAATCGATCAGCAAGGATGGACCCGGCCTGGCGGCCTGCACTTGTGTTTCTAATACAGGACCTTAAGTACAACAATGTTTCAACTCCTAAGGTTATTTGTCCAATCTTTAATTGAAAACTGACCCAAGTCAAGCCATTGTGGCCCCTGAATGAACTTAGTCATATTTCTAAATGGCCAAAAAGAAATTGCAAAAGGAAGTGTGGCTGTGCTCAAACTGGCATAGACGACACGCGACTCATGCAACATTATAAAATAACTTTTAAATGCTTGGCTTAACTATCAATATGACAGCACATGCAAGTTCAAAAAAATCTGGTATGTGGAAATGTGAAGTGTACAAGGAATTCTACACGTTTATGGACAAAGCGTAAGTGTTAACTGTCGAAAATACTTGGATCCACAAGTGATAAAGCAAATATCAGCCTTTTCTATGACAGTAGAAACACTCACCCTATACTGGGAACATTTAAAAAATATCCTGTCGTGTAGTTATCTGTTTACCCCATCCTTTCTCGTCCAATATATAAATAAATTTTCTAAACCTTTGAAATTTGGCTTCATTTCTACCTATTTTTTTGGTTTAATTATGTATAATCAAACCATTATTAGTTGAAAATATTTTAGTAATCTAGTAATTTCATTAATATTCAATTTTTTAGGACTTTTACTTCTATTTGCAATAAAGTCCTGAAGTCCCATAATACTGCTACATTGCAACCATTTAGTGTTTCTTATGGGTAGTATTTTCAAAGGTCCAGAAACCCTGTTTTAGAGTGAGCACAGAGTGCTGCAATGAATCAGTTTACTCAGTGCAGTTTTTATGCTTGTTAGAGATGTAATAGCAAGCGAGTTTATAGCAATTGATAGCTGAGAAAATGTCTATAAAAAAATGTAAACTCACTAATGAGATTTTTGTATCCTGCCATTTTTAGTGGGCAAAAGTTTTAAACCTCACTTTACAACTTTGCCAACAGGAACCAGGATCAATAAATTAAATACGGTATAAAATTTTACCATATTTTCATAAGTATGACAATGGTGACCCACCTGGAAAATAGAGAATGGTTGCATTAAATTTAATTTTCCCCATGCGAAATTCTATGTGATGTGTTCAATATGCAGCTGTGTTGTGGGACTCACTGGCGGATTTTGGGGTTCGGTTTGGGGGGGGGGGGGACGATTCCAAATTTTCCAAAATTTGTAGCCTTAGGCAAAAATTAAAAAGACTTCTGTAGGCCTACATCATGAAAAATGAAAAAAAAATTGTGCCACAGGCGATTTTTTTTGTGCTAAAAAACACTCAAAATAGGCTAAAAATCACCAAAATTGCATATTTTCCCCTTTTTTCTAGTTTGAGCTTATGGTTTTTGGGGAAGCCGAACACCCCGATCGCCCATCTAACCCCCCCCCCTTCCGAAAATCCGCCAGTGCTTGAAGGACAATACAAATTTCATTGAAAATTAAAGGGGAAGTCAAGTTTTATGACAAGTGTGTTTTTGAATGCTGTATAGGCATTAGAACAAAACGTAGAAATGAAATAATAATAAGATTGTTACTAAAGGGAAAGTCCCACTTTGTAAGAATTGGGTTAAGAAAAGAGCATGAAAAAGGATAAAATTCATGCAGAAATTGCAATTTGATTTCAGCCTACCAATCATTAAATAAAATGTCCTGAATACATGGAGTTGGCCGAAAATGCAAAACCCAAATAGGCATCATTTTACTGACAGTATATAGCGCCCCCTATTGGTTAAAAGGCATTAGCTCTCATGGAACACGTAGACGTGCATGTCCTACCTAGAGGGCACCACCACTTTCAGTGCGTGCTGAAATCTACGAAAAAATGGTACCCATGCCTATACGTTCATTTTGGCAAAATTCATTCTTTCTATCAATATGGAAATTTTGCTGCAACTATTTTTGTCATAGCCATTCATATCTAGTAAGTGTGTCAGAAATTAATCAGGGTTCCCACGACCTGGAAAAACCTGGAAAGTCAGGGAATTTGGGTGGTCATGGAAAAAGTCGGGGAATTTCTCTTAATGTTCATGGAATTTTATCTTCTATGCAAAGTTTTTAATTTCAAACTATATTGAATGGAAGGAGTATTGCGATGAAGCAGAAAATAAAAATTCTATTAATTTATTAATCAAGTCAAATTCCCTCAGAAAATCAGCTGAGACAAAAATGGATGACATAATTGCCATAGATAAAGAAATTTCCAAAGCTATACAGGATGCATGGTAAGTTAATTATGCTTAATTTTTCAAGTCATTAAAATAATTTTACCCATGCTTGAATTTTAACTTTTGCCACTTTCTTTGAAATAAATATCATTAGGATGTAAGAATTCTGTGTTTCACTAAGCATAGTCAATTTCTCGTGGTTATGGAAAAACCTGGAAAGTCAGGGAATTTCTTTTTGAAAAACTTGTGGGAACCCTGTGTGAACAACTCAATTATCACTTGTTACAAGGTGGGACTTTCCCATTTAATTGTAGTGGCTATTTTTGACTCCGATGGCCTATGCATATTTGGTCACCTGCCCTTCTACCATATTTTAATCCCGATTTTCCTTTTCAACAAGCTGTCTTTTTCAAATGATGCAAAAAATTGATTTAAATAAATAAACTGGACCAAAATTTTTAAGCTAGAATATAACAGTATGGATATGCAGCTTATCATTTTTTTTTTGCAAATGCAACATGCATGAACTGAAAATTGGATTAGTAAGCTATACCTGCTATTAAATAGCGTTCAGGTCATTCAAAGTAGGCCTAGATGTGAAAATGAATTCAAGTGGAATGAATGTGAAAATTAGAGTTTGGTCCAGTGACCCCTTGACTATTAAATGGTGTTTTTTTACATGATGACTATAGTGAAACCGAGCAAAACAACAGCGTAAATTTCCCATTACTGGCAATCACAAGTCAATGGATATTTACGCCGTTCTTTTGCCCGGTTTCACTATAACGTGATGACATTCAGCTTGTACATTTGAAAATTGCATTTTTGCAACCTTTACATTTCCCAACATGCACTGTTACGGCAAATATGAATCTAGGCATGTTTTGGCGTTATTACCCCGTTACCATTTGAATACATAGTTAGGACCTCGAGCGTTTTACTGTTGACGCTATAGCTGTTTTATCGTTTTGGATAACGATGCCGGGTAACCAAAAGGGTAACCAACCTGTTATCTACCTAAATAGGTGG
>JAQIXP010003315.1:0-13245 GCA_034700285.1 Proteroiulus fuscus
AATATGTACCGTTAGTTAACATGGAGATTCCCATAGGAGCATGCATTTTTTAAAAGTGTGGACAGCCCCCTTAATGTGTATTTATTTTCTTGACTTTATTCTTCCTCATATTATTCGAAATCAATTTTCATTTTGGTTATTGTTTAAGTGCATTAGGATGTGCATGTGCAAATATTTTGTTATGCAAGTAATTTCAAAAACCCATGTGTGGCTATTATTTAGAAAATATTATTTTGGTTTGGCAAGATTTGCGTCAATTAAGTTAGATGAATTATGAGAAGCTCATCGTGGTAATTGCAGCTATGAGTCCTATAGTAGATATTTTCTTAAGATCTTTGCAAATGGGATTCTGCCAGATGGCATTCACTGAAGTATTTCGGAATTGCATCATTCCAGCTTGATGAAAATGAACAGTTCTTTTAGGGTCTGCTTTAAATCGTTGGAATGAATGAATAAATGAAGACACATTTAGACATGGTCTTAATTCAGATGTGACAAAATAAAAAAAGAAATATTTAACGAAGAGTACATATAGTGCCATTGCATAATAGTCATTTATGATGTATATACAGGGTGTTTCATTCTAAATCTAAAAATTCGTAACCAGCATAAAAATAAGTTACCAAAATGAATTATGGGTCAGTAAACCTGTGTCATATATAACGCAGTGATGGAATGGCATTGCTTTTCCATTTTGGTTTACTGACACATAGTTCATTTCAGGACACTGGAGCCACAGTATAACATGCAGCTGTAATGGCTCTAAATTTGCCCATGGTGGGGCAGTACATCTTCTATGTATGTATATATGTATAATAATATATATAATATAATTCCATGCAGCTACATGAAACGAAAAGAAAATGATTTAACAGACTATAATGAAATTACATGCTGTATTCAATGTTATGATATCATTGCTTTGTGGGAAAAGGTAGAAATAATATAATTATGCCATTGGACAGTGGATGGTATACATGTACTTCTTATTTTTCATGTTAGACAGCCACGTTGATCTGTATCTGGGTTTTTATGAGCTTTTCTGTTCAATTATTGAATGCAAAATTTGTCGACACTATGGTGTAGAGGAGAATAGGTCAACGCCCATTTGGGTCCATTAGGTGCTTCGTATAATGAGTGAAAATCCAGCTGTTTGCTTTTGGAAATGCTTGTTCAGTCGTTCTTCAACATAAGTCTCTATATAGACTTAATGGGAACCCAATGATATATAAGGATTGCGATTCAATATGTTGATCAAGGTTAAAAGAAAACCTAGGATTTAATGGGACATTAGTACGATTTCTTTATACACAGTTCATGAAATCATACTTGTAATAATGCCACATAATCAGAACTATATATAATATCTGATTATTTTACCCAACATCTCCAATAATTCTGGAGTGCATTGTGCCAAATACGTAATTTGTTTTGAGAATGGTGAAGAGGAAATAAGAAGTAGTATGTGGACTGTTTTTAATTGTTAGTTTATATTGCCAATCGCTTTTTAATTTAGAAATTCTATAAATAATACAAAATCTATGGATGGCTTTGCCACTATTATGTTTAAAGAACAATACACTATGACGTTAACATTTTGTTCCAGAACCGTCCTAAGGGGTAAATACCTGTTAGAAACCATTATGAGATACCATAATTCAAGTTTAGCAGAAAGCTATTTTATTAATCTGCTAAATTATTAAACAGATGAATGCTTTTCACAATGTTAAGAAATAGTCACTAAGTAAATTAAAATTTCAATGTATTTATCGTGCATATGCACATCATGTTAGTGTTAATTTCATTTGTATAGTAATGCGTGCGTGCATATATACGCTCGTATATGAATGTATATTTGAATTTTGACATTATGCCAGCCCCTAATATGAGAACGCATTACTGTGCTAATTTCAGTAGTAATATGCATATATTTTGGTCATTCTTTCAGAAAGTTCTTTTTCTAATTTAATACGAGTTGACATTATCCTTTTATCATGTCTCTTTTGAATAGAAATTTACTATTGTTAGACCATGGTTTAATTACTTTTGCATATTTTAATGATTGACTTACATGTAATGGATTTTGTGCATTGTTGCCCTATAGGTTATATGTATACACACATTTGGGATGAGGCAAACCAAGTAGATTAATGAAATGGCTCGATTACCAAAATTTCTTTTCTTTCTCGATACTATTGTTGGTTAAGCTTGTGGGAATATTCATTGTATGGGAATGAAAGAGAAATCAAGTTTGGAGAGAAACGTTGAATGAAGAATGTGTTGATGAAAATCAGAAAAAAAGTAATTACAGCATTGAGAATTAGAGTGGAGCCAACCAACACTTTTACTTTTCTTTAATGCTTTCTAGCAGGAACCCATAAAGATGCCAGTGTGTGGAAAACACCATCAATAATGCTCTGCTGATCATTTAATTTAGGGAAAATGGGGAGAACCAAACTTAGATAATTACTTAAAAATACATTTCTACGGTCTTAATTCTTTGCACATTTCGCTTCAACGCATCCTCATAATTTATTTAACTTTTATTTTGAGGGGAAAAAAACGCTAATAAAATTTAATTGGACACCTAGGAGCGTATATGCATCACTTTGTGTTTTATGTTAAAGATACATTTTAAGAAGGAAAATCATTTCAAGAGGAGCGACATTTTTCATGTTGCATGTTTAGGAAAATGGATTTGATGAGAATGATGCCATATGCCATGTGATGCAACTACTTTATCGTAATTAGTGATTTTTGCTCATTAGTAATTTTTACTCAAGCATGGCGTGAATTTCTTTAAATAGGCCTACGTATACGTTATTGAGACAAATGAAAAGAGGAAATTTAAGATCTTCACTCTGTATGCACTTAATTCTTGTTACTGGATTACTTGGCAGGACGAATACATTTTGGATATTTTCTAAAATATATTAGATAGGTTTTTGTTAATTAAATTTTGGCTGAAGCTAATAGTTGTTAGTGAAGTTATATCATTGTCACAGAGAAGTTTTGTATTTATCTATCAAGTTAAATTGAATTAGCGAGAACGTTGGTAATTAACATAAGAAAAAAATATGTAGCCAAAATTGATGAGATTATAAATCTGGTAGACTTCTTTCAGATGTTTTTTGAATATCAAATAAAGATCAGAGTAAATGCCAAATTTTATCTTTTAACTCTTTTTTGAATAATTACAGTGTTGTGGGTGTGCAAAATCAGCTCGTTTTTCTTTTAAAAAATTATCTGAGATGATTTTAAAGCTTTAAAAATGTATATGACCATTTTCATATATATCACTTATATTTTGTACCTTGAGGAATTAAACTATTGCTACACATCTTAAAGAGTATAATTTAGAAAGAAAATGGATTAAACATTTTTTCTTTCTAAAATTTAAATTTTGTGTGGAAACGATAGAATCTCCTTAATATGAGGTAATTATTTGGAACATAGTGATGCTACTTAATTCAGGGTATCATTATCATTAAGTAGCTTTCAGTTATGATGATATAGCAAAGGCGGCTAGACCATTTAAAACATAAATACTTACTTACATTTTAGAGGCTATATGCAAGATTTAAGAGTTACATTTTAAAGAAAATTGAAAATTAAGTGTATAACCGCTGGTTTTCATAAATCTTGAATAGATTTTAGTGCCAGTATAGCATGGCTATAGTAAATTGCATTTTATTTTATTTTCCCAAAAGTATAATTAAGTGTAAATAAATTCATTATTACACTTAAAGAAGCTTGCCAATGGCATCAGACATTTTAGGACTTAAATTTATTTCACTGTGTTTGCTCTTTCCGCCAGCTTGTCTGATTATTGTAATTTTAAATGAGCACTACTGTTGTGCTCTTTTCAAGAATCTTGACAATTATGAACACAACTTCAGAAAATTTTCTAACATTTGCATGTATTTAACAAGTGTTTAACTTGTATTTAACAAGTAGAGTAAAACCGAATTAATGCATGCATGCACGCTAAGTGTAACATTTTTTGATTCTGCACATTTATTAATTAAGTATAACGCTATTAAAATTTTATAGTAACAGTAATTTAACAGTTGTTGTAGATTTAGTTTGATAATTAAACTAATCATTAACTTAATTAACATAAGGTAATACTTATTTAAATAAGCTATTTTGACCGTTTTGATGATAAACATTTTAAACTGAAAAAAAGCAATTAATGCCTGCTCACATGCTGAAATGAGGGATATATTAATCATGCTTACTTGGTATACTTTCACTGTTAGAATCTTACTAAAGCCATTCAGCTTTAATGTGTATCTCAGGTTGATATTCTTACTGCTCTAAAGATCAATTGTAATGCATTTAAATCAGTCTAATTTACTTCCTGTTATAAGTTTGCTTTGGCTTTGGAATTGATTTTCTAAATTGTTCCTTAGCTTTGCTTTTAGTGAGGGTAAACAGTGTTTGGGTGTGTTGCAATTATACTTTACTGGAGATTTGTAACATCAAAACAGAGCAAGCAAGATTCCGAATATACACCCTTTTTTCATTAAATTTAAAAGCATTTCAACTGATTAGACGAGATGTAGAAGACAAGTTTTCTTAAACGATTTTATTTTGAATTTATATATAGATGCACAAAACAGTCATACCTAATAAAAGGACCATGCATATTTTACCAGTTTTGAATTCCTGTTATAGTAGCCTACTTATTGGCACGCCCAATCATCAGAGATGTTCTGATTATATCTTTCATTTGCATTCATTTAAACAAGGTAGATATTTCTTTAACGTGATGATTAGTTAGAAACGATGCAAACTGTAAAAAAACAGTATAAATTTTAAGCCAATTGTCAGATTTATTTCAATAGTAGAGTTCAAATACTACAAACATGTAAGTTTTAGTAGAATTCTCTTTAAATCTCAACTTGGCCTCGATCCGCAACGTGTATACTGCTCTCTAGTCATAAAGGCTAAAGTTTTCCCTCGTATCAACAGCATATCTGGTGATGAGTGCAAACGCTGCACGGATTTTGTTTTTACAATCATCAATATTCCACGGATGCTGGAAATACACAAATTTCTTAAGAAACCCTCTTACAAAGTAATCGGAAGGGAGGGAGGGGGGGGGGAAACGTTAGCTCTGGGGAATTAGAGATCCAACGCGTTGGACCATCACTACCACACCATGCAATTCACATAGGTTTCATTGAGGAAATCGAGATCCTCCAATGATTGCCCAATGAGATGGAGTGCCATCTTGCTTGGAAATGAGCGTCTATACCATCAGTATAACATACAGATGCCAGACTTCTACTAAAAGCTTGCATGCAGGTTTGTTACATATTGATAATTTGAAAACCAAAAATAATAAATAAGTTATCTATGTATTAGATGAAACACGGGGACAAATTTTTATACAAAATGAAATTCTAAGGTTGTGTGACGAAAGTCCCGAGCGCAGCGAAAGCTTTCGTCACAAAACCGAGGGTGAAGTTTTGTATACAAATTTTCCCAGTGTTTCATCTAATACATAAACACATGACTATCACACCATTGGCTAACAAATTCAGTATCATCACTCGGGTGACCATTTTTCAAGTCCCTTCTGCAACCTCTATATTCAGTGGGGTGTGTCAATAGTAAAAAAAACTTTAAATTCACTTAATTTGCAAGGACTATTCTTGGTGCATTTCTATAAACGTTGCCATTTTATTTTTTAAACCAGAAATTTTCCATGGTTATGTTCATGATTCTGATGCTTTCATCTGTACTATTATGAACTATTGTATTTTGGTATTATAATAGTCACTGCTAATTGGATGGTATTATTATAATTTATCAACTATTATTATTTGTTGGGGAAGTATAAGGCATACTTAAAGTTTACATATTATACTATCTCAATTATAATGAGATTTAGCGTATTTAAGGAATTTTTACACCCGTACTCAGCTTAGTAACGTGCACAAAATAAACTTCTAATTCGTAATCTGTTAAACTGATCCTTAATTACATTTATGTAGGGTAGCAAATTGCGTTGTGGCTTACCCTATATGGTGTAATACATTTTAGGGCCATTTAATTAATTCCATTCTACAAAAGTGACAATTTTTAGGATTACTCTTGCAATTATTTCATGGTTTGCAAACTTGTCAAGAATGTATTAATGTCTCCTAGAAACTGCCAGTCAGTGTCAATAAATGTCAGGTTTCAGAGTAGAGAAAAGCAGAAGAAATACTAATTGTACTTCAGCTAATCTTCTATAAGTTTTCCATATTATTGAGTTGGTAATTATATGTTAGAACAATTCTTTAAATAATCCACTAAAGGAAATTAAATATACCATGCATGAGTATTGAATAATACGTGGGCTGATTTGTAATGAAGTTTGTATACTTTTGCATGTAATTAAGCGCTTTATCGTGCCTTACTGAACTGCAGCTTTATGTGTTATCATTCAAAACCCAGCAACGTTTGTATAGTCATTGCACATGACCGCATTAGGGCCAATTAACTCTTAAGCTCAATGTTATATTGCTGTAAGTGATGAGATTAGGTACCAAAATGTATATGTTAATTTGTTTATTTTTTCAAAATTTGATTCACACTATAAAGGGTATCAAAAATGGTTCAAAGTGATTTTAAATTTCAATTTCAAAAAACAGTAACGAAAAATATACAATCGCTTGAAAGTATGTATTGATAACATCATTAGATACATATATATATATTTTTACTCAAATGATGGCATATACGTGTATATACATACATTGACCTACTTATTTTTGTTTGTTTTCTCAAATATTCTTTCATAATAGTGGTATACAGAGCTATAGCATTTAGTCTTAACTAATATGCTATTTTTTCACTGAATATATAAATGGCATGGCTCTCATCGATTTTGTTAAATATTTTCAGTTTCGTTATAGAATTAACTTATTTTATATTCTTTGCCTTAGGTTGTATGTTCTATGCATGCTGGCTGTGCAAAATAATTACCGGTACTTTGCTTAGTATCCATGTCTTATAATTGAAAGCTTGTCGTTCACTGCTTGAGATATTTGTAATTATCAAGGATATATAGCTCCCAGCATCCTGCATTAGACTTTTACAATGGCTTCAGTAGCAGAATCTACTAGACAATCGACTATGGTGAACAATGAATTAACACAAAGCATATAGGCATAGTAAATCTTTTAAAATTAAAAGGAAATCATTATGGAAAATTGTATAGTTCTATTGAAAATGCCAAAGTCCTAGATAAGCAAACTAAACTGGCACATTGATTTGTTTATTGATTGAATTTTCTTTGATTTTAAATGCAAATCTTGACATCAGTGCAACATTCTGCTGAAGGTTTGAAGCAGTACAGTAGGCCTACTTTAAAATTCAACTCTTTTTACTAATATATGCCTACAGGGTAACATATACTATATATGACTAGCCGTGCACCAACAATTTTGCTGCGGATGTCTTTTTATCACATACGTCTATGCATAGTGTACTTGGCTAGGTTTCATCACTATATTAATTATTATGAGATTGATTCTTGGGTTAATTGGAAGAATGTGATTTTCAATTAATAATTACACTTAAACTGAGCTCATCGGTTAATGCCATTTAATGCAGGGTTAGATGCTTAGATGCATGGATTCATGGTATTTTCTTTTTGTAAAGATAACGGCTGAAATGCAATTCCTCGGAATTAATTGTTTCATGTGGGAGTTTTATGCCATTAATTAACAATGAAGTTTGAATCGCAGGCTTTTAATCTTTGTTGTTGTGGTCATTGGGCTCTTTATCATGATCAGAGCAAAGTGTCAGTTTTAATCTAATAAACCTCAACCTTTTCTTGCCTTCGAAAATATTGTTAGGTTGCACTACGAGTGTATCATTGCGTTGTTTGTACATTTTGTTTATTTCTTACGTAAATAATTCAATACTTAAGGCCTTGTGTGTTTATTAATGCGCTCCAGATAGCCAATAAATACAATTTGAACAATTTATTGGAGAGCATGTGTTACATGCAGTGTGATTTTCAACTATCTATAGCAGGTAATAAAGGCTTGAAATCCATTAAAGTAATTTGTTGAGACAAATTCAGATAGGTGTCTACACATGCAGGCCTAATGATATTTATAGCCCATTATAACTGACATTGATGATCTAAAGACAATTTAGAATCACAGCTGCTAGTTAAGCTATTGGTATGGAATGTGGACATAATGCAGCATACATGTCAGTATTTTGATTATTCTATAGGTTTTGGCTCTTCAGTATACTAGTGCCCGTGTTGAATACATGCGTTATTACTTTGCATTCTAGAAGACAACTCTTATTTTGTTTGTAAGGTTACCTGGTAATTTTCAATTCATGATTCAAAGTTGTAATGATGAATTTTGGACACCTTGTACGTAATTCTAAACTTGGAAGTTTCTATAGGGCTGTAGCTTGTCCTATAGGTGGCAGGGCAGTCGTACCCCTGGTGACAGGTTTATGAACAAATTGGAATGACCCTTAGTTCCCTCCAGGTTGTGCAATATACCCTGGTTCAAGGCTATTGGCTGAAATTCAAAATAGTAAGACCTGGGGCTATAGTTTTTATTGCCAGATGGCAGGGTAGTGGCAACAAAGAGTGCCCCTGGGGTTAGCTTTTTGCATAAATTGGGATGATTTTGGGATGATTGGAATTCCCCCAGGAGGCGCAATAGGTCATGCTACAGCCCTATATGCCAGTAATCGTTTACACATGTTAAATCATGAATATGTTTTAGCATATACATTTTTGATATTAACAAAACTGAATCTTAACATTTATTTTAAACAGTGTCTTGAACTATGAACAATGTCCAAGATAGATTTCATTTGCTATTTTACCCTAAATTTGTACAGATTTATAACTACACTTTACAGAATTACCTGCATGTTTGATCTGCCACTAAATACTAACTTATTATTCATTAAATATTTGTTTTTTATTAATAAGTTTATGTCAGCCTCAAAAGCTACATTAGTTTGCATGCACATTTCATTTTATAAGGCGGTATAAATTTGTCAATTTTCTGGAATCAAATTACAAAGCCTCAAAAATAAATTCCTTTTACATTAAAAATAAATGGGAATCATTCCAATTTAATAGCATTGAAGGTCATCTTTACAATAAGACTAGTGTTTTGCTTCTGTGTTTAAACAGTTGATTATGAGAAAAATCAGCATATATAGTACCTATGCAAAATTGGTCTTTAGAAATCTCAAAGCATAGTATAATTCAGTGATGTTTGTATTGAACTTATTGTGACAAGTTCTGCATATTTCTGTACAAAATAATTATGGGATTATGATTGTTATACAGAAATCCTTGTACAGTAACTGTTCAAGTTAAGTCAATAAATATATTCTGTAAAAATGGTAAAATTTCCCTGACCTATCACTTATACATTCAAATTAATATGAAAATATGACCTTTTTTTCAAAAGCTTGAGCATCTTATATACCATTTTCCTGCTTATCCCCTCCTAGTTTTAAAACTAACTTTAGATGTGGAATTAATATCTGTCAATTGCTTTGGTCAGCTGAACCCAAGACCCTAAGATGTTTATTTCTTTCTGGACAGGGTTGGGAGGACTATATGGACCTCGATGGTGGGTTTTATTATGAAGTTTTAACTCACTATGGCTATATCATAACACTTAAGCACAATAGAGGTCCATGGGGGGGGGGGCGATCGAGGTAGAAAAGTGGTGGGGGGGGGGTGGCAGTTTACCTAACAATTAATGTAATTTACAATTATTGTTTTTCTTTAATAAATTACAAATTAAATAATCTTGGTAAATTAAATGGAAGGTTGGTTTTCCATCAAAATCCAAGCAGGTTGTCTCATTATAATTTATAAATGTTTTGCACAAATTGCCATTAGAGAATGCAGTCATTGTGACTTTGTGTAGATTCATACTCTTTATAAAGCAAAGTCTGCTGCTTTAAAAAGGCAAAAAAAATAAAGTAAATTGTAAGCGTGCAAACGTATAAAGAAAAGGGGTGAGCATCAAGAGTCGGATTTATGTTTGCAATTTATATGAATGGTTGTAGACAATTCTGTTATGCTTGGCCAACCTAGAAAATTGAAATGTCAGTATATGCCTATGCTTACGCCAAGACACTGCCATAGTGAATGCATTGGGAGTCGAGAGTTAAAGTACGAGTATATAAACCTACTTGTTTAGCTACTATAAAATATTTCACACAGATATACAGTTAAACAAAATAACTCATTAAAAAATTTTACTCTCGTATATGTACATTATCAGGCACTCAACATTTCTGCTATATATTTTAAATTTTCAAAAGAAAAAGTTCACTATCCCTTGTCAAATTCTTTTCAGCAATTAAATGTTTCAGTCTGTCCAGTTTTCGGCAAGCTGCGGTTTCTGTGAAAAACTTGAAGCTATTTAAAAAAAAACAAAAACAAAAAAAAACACCATGCTTCTGTCAATTTGGTGTTTTAAGAGAGAAACTTTTTCCTTTTAAATAATCTTATAGCTGCATTTTGCACTGCTTGAAGCTGTCTACTTGACAATTGTTCACACGGATATTGAAGTGTTGTTGTTTCATTAAAACGTGATGATTCGCTAAGTGAAGTGTGTTATTTATGTTGAAAGTAATCTTCATCACACACTTTCCACACACACAAACACACACACACACACACACACACACACACACACACACACACACCCAGCGACGTATTCGAATTCTAAAGGGAAAGTTATGCAAAAATTACGACAGCTGTGTTTACTACCGTTATTTTAAATTTTAACCCTGTGTGTAATTTTATTTATGAGAGGCAAATTATGTGCATTGCATAGTGTAATTTATGATTTGCTTTAATCTGTGTACTGATTTAATATCCCGGGTTTTGTCCAATAACTCTCTCTTGCTCTTTATATTATTGTTCATGAGAAGAGAACTTGTTTTATTCACATTATAGAAAAGTTTCAGAAATATTTGGAAAACATATAAGAATTATATGAAGCAAGTTGAACAGTGAATTAACAGAAAGATGGATGCCCTTCTCAAAAACTAATGCAATGATCAAAATTTGGACTACAATGGATAAGCATGCATGTGTTTGGCAGTTAAAAAAGAACTAAGAAAATTCACCCATTACTTTACACACTTTTGGATGTGAATAAAAATATGCCCTACTTTCTCATATGGTCATTGTTGATCAATTGATGTTCAAGAATAAATTGCAATATTTCATCTTTTTATTTTTACAAACGTTATAGTCAGATGTGCCTTCATCATATATTAATAAGCCTTAGGGCCAATTGTACCAACAAGGGTTAACTTTAACCCACTGTTAATCTTAAGTTTTCTCTAATTTCCTGAATTTTCATTGGCCCAAATCGGTCACATGCATAGGCGTGCGCAGGATAGGGCAAGGGGGGCACTTGGCCCCCCCAAATGTGAGAATTGTGAGCAAAATTTCCCTAAAAACCACATGAAAACAATGAAAAAAATCCCTATTTGCAGAAAAATTTCGCCTCCGGTGGCTGGGGGAAAGCCCCTCAGACCCCCAAGTGGTTACAGTACTCAGAAACTGGGTGCCCTGTCTGGCTGGGTACATATTTGCCCCCCCCCCTTATCGTTCACCCTGCGCACGCCTATGGTCACATGATGAAATAACCAAAGGTTAAGACTTAACTGTGGTTGGTACAATTGGCCCTTAGCCAATTTCAGATTAGGTTAAATTGTAATTACATTTTAAATCGCTCTCTCATAGTCTCATTTGATTTTGATCAAATTTTAAATTACATTTGCTTCTCTTCGCTGTCAATGTTTGGATGAAGCTAATGTCTATTATGTGCCAAATAATTATTACCATAATACAGCATGTTTCAGGGACCTCATTTCAAGTATTTGGAAATGAGCATTATTATTAAATTGGATTATTTGCCTTGGGCACAATAATTCATTTTATTATGAAATATAAATGGGAAAAGGGAAATAAATTTATGTAATAGAATGGGAAATTGATAAAGTATAAATCTCATTTCTGTTTTTAATTCAACGCCACAAAATGGGAAATTAAACTTTTGATTTATATGAGTTTATATTTTTAAATTGCAAAATGGTTTAATTAATTATTTTAAGCAAATATCAGAATGGATTGTTTGTGGATTCTATCTGCAATTTAATGAGGGAGGGGGGGGGGGGCTTATTTGTTATTTTGAAAATATGCTGTGGATTTGTTTGACCAATTTGCAACCAAAATAACTTTTCACAAGAAATTATGCTTTTTTCATCAAATACTTTATATCTCTCGGTAGAAACATATTCTTGGATTAAAATAAATGCTTTTTTTGTAACTATTCCGTTTCAACACAAGAGTTCCTTGATTCAAAGTATTGCATGCAGTATAATGTTTATGGTTGGAATACTTTTCAAACCATATTTCTTTCAAGAATCGCATCCTATAACCACGTTGACACTCTGAATTGAAAACGAAATATCCTGTTCAGTGAGCTCAGATTTTTCTTCTAGCTGCTCTTATTGCCTCTCCTGTGTATAAAAGTTTTTTTTAACTCCCTGATTTATATTTGGAAAAAAGTACAATTTCATGGTTTGATAGTTGCATACCCTTACCATTTACCTTGGTATTTATTGACTTCCTTGGCTTTGCTACCCACCATTTCTATGTCCCTTAATGCTCTCATGTGCTCAGGATGTGGTCAATATAGTGAGTGAGGCTTGTAATAATAAAAGCAGACGGTGCTTAAAAAGGTTACATGGTCAGCTTGGAAATAACGTTTCAGTATAAGTTTTAACGATTTGAAGAAAACAAAGTTGGGATATTTGGAATGTGTGCTGACTATATGCTGGGCATCATGTGGTTTCAGAGTCAGTTTTTAATGGAAATCGGCATATTCGACTCGTGTTCTTAAGAAAGTGCTAAGCTTTTCTAGATTCTGACATTTTGATCAAATGCGTATTTTATTCATACAATTATCTAAGTGAATCTTTGATTTATGCTAAAATTTTATTGATCTTTTTTAATTAATGAAAAATCATCTGAGAAGGCAAGAATTTTGCAAGTTAAAGAATGGCTAAATATAAAAATTTTGATGGTGATTTTTTGTGTCGACATAACTTTTCTGATTGTTATGTGAAAGGTGCTCGTGGTTGTAATAGTAATGTTTTAAAAAAACATATGTTGACTTCAATGATGGTTTTTCTGATGCGAAAAAAAAATCATGAGGTCAT
>JAQIXP010003316.1:0-13245 GCA_034700285.1 Proteroiulus fuscus
ATAGTGCCTAATTTTCCATTTTAGTTAGATTTTATTTAGATTTTCCAGACACAGATTAAATTTCCATGACATTTCCCAGACATTTCCAGACAATACTGATTTCCATGACATTTCCAGGTTTTCCAGAAAGCCAGACACCCTGTTAAAATTATATCTCCCGTATACTGAAATCATCTGATGATGACGTCACAAGAAGCCCAAACAACCAGGGGGTAGGTCCCCACGTTACACCTTATTGGTCAACTTTTGGCCATATGACCTGCCCACCTAACTGCAAACGTAATTTATGGACGGATAGTTTTAACTCTTTTCTAATTCTAATAGTTGGCTCGAAAATTCGTTTCTTAGAAAATATCATCACACCTTTAAAATGCTCACATTATTCACACACTCTGCCTGTTTTTCACCTTTTTCACACAATTTCTTATTAAAATTTTCACATTTGTCAAATGCCACAATGTATGATTTATCTTATTAGCTCCAAATATCTCAAAAAAAATTGCAGCAGATTTCGTTAGTGGATATATACTACCAAAAATGGCATCCTCGACTCGGGTTCGCAGATACGTCATTGCAAACAACGTTCGACCTGTCTATAATCCTGTCTTACAATTAGCTCTCAGATAACACTAATCAAAACAATAACAGCAGCAAAATGTCAATTAAAAATGATTAAAGGATGTACCAAAATAATGATAACTCACCCAACGAGCTTTCTCTGCCTTCATAGCTCCAAACAGCAATTTCAGCTCTTTCACGGTGATACTGTACGTGGCTAAAACACCCAACAATTCCACCAGCAAATCTGAAACAATTGGTAGAAAAAAAAATTGTTTTTTACAATTATGATAATAATAACAGTATAATAGTATATACAATGCAGACTAAAAATATGAATTATTAATGTTTAAATCGAATGTCCATTTTGCGAAGCAAATTAACAGACACTGCAGGGCTTTGCAAATTCCGCACATTAAAAGCAAGGCAATTTCAAGCGAAACGAAATTTAAGCCCGGCATTAATTTGGTAACAAAAAGAGTTAAAAAGGTGCTTACAAGACTTTCAAAGGATTAACAGAAAATTTAATGCCAGACATAAATTGTTTGGTCCTAATCTGTGGTCAACCGAGAATGCACTATAGGCTACATTCACTGGCAAAATGAAGCAACTGAGAAAGCAAAATATAGGCCCAAAAGTTCAGAACATATCTCATAATGTATGCAGTTCAAATTAGATTTTTAAATTCCAATAAGCTTCATGCAAAATTACAAATCCATCATGAAAATATTCAGCATTTTCTGTTTGTACTTAGATGGAAAGTCCCATTTTGAAAGAAGTGGGTTGTAGAGAGAAAAAACATGAAAAAGTATAAAATACAAGGAAATTTCAATTTGATATTCCCGACATTTTCCCTTATATTTCCCTGCCCTTTTTCAGATTTTATTGAAACCCCCATTATTTATCAAAATGAATTATTTTTTATTTAACTTTTTATTTAGATAGAACTTTTTTCAGCTTTAGCTGGCATATCTATACTGTTTCATTGCCTTTTCTTCGATATGGGTCCTGTGACAATGTTCAAACATAGGGTTTTTAGGAGGCTGTCCATACTTTTAACAGCATGGGCCTATGAGGATTTCAATGTTAAATTCGTTTTCTTCAAACTGATATAACTCAAAAACGGGTAAAAGTTCAACGATGGGGTTTCATTTTTTTCCAAGATTATTAAATTTACTAAAAACTGTAGTATGATTATGACGTCACGTGCGGTCTGAATGTAGTTATCGATTTTCAAAGTTGACTGTTCCGTTTTCCCATGCTATTTTAAATAAACGTGAAATTTTCCCCAAAATTTAACATATCTCAATATTGGCTGAGCGAATAACGATAGGGTTTGATTTTTTGGAAAGCTTATTTAATTTACTACAAAATGTATAAGTTTGATTTTGTTATTACGTGCATTTTATATTTATTTATCCACTTTCAACGTTTACCGCTAAAGTTTTTCGCCACATTTTGCCCGATTGTACAGCTGCAGGGCAGATAAACAAAAAATATCATGCATCACGTTTTAGTAAATTTAATTGTCCTTCATAAAAATCAAACCCCGTCAATTTATGTTTAGCTATTATTGATTAATGTGTACTTTTATGTAACATGGATATTCTCATAGGAGCATGCATGCTCTAAAAAGTGTGGACAGCCCCTTTAAATCATGTTATGTCTAAGTTAATTCATAACACAAATTAAAATACGTAAATGATGTCATCAGGCTGAGCCTTCTCATCAGGTACTTGGTAGGAAGTGTACTTATTTTGCCAAACTGGAAGACATTATGAGCTTGAAGCATTGCATGAAGAGATAGCTCTGCCTTATGACGTCATCTCAATGAGATGTTGGGGAATGCATTTTTTGTTACCGTTTTTAAGTCGTTTATTTAACATTTTTTGGGGGATCTTGGGGAACTTTGAAGACAGAATCCTTGGAATGCATTTCAAGAAATGCTTAGCTTAGCTAATTTTAGACTAAAACTATGATAATTTCTCATTTGGAAGAAGTTTTTCAGAAAAGAATTCACTTGTAATGTCAAATGTATTTTGAAATTTTGCATAATTTCTCATACTAAATTGATTTATCAGATAACTGCAGGGAAAATCTTGTGTAATCTTTACAGAATTATTGAAACATTTTTGGGAGAATTTTAGGAAAATAAAATTCTGGTGAAACTTTTGTGAAAATGTAAACATATATAGGCCTAGTTAGCTCTTTTTGGTTTTGGTAGTTGAAGACACCTCAGTATTGTTACAGGGATTTTAAATCATGTATGTATTGTTTTCAAGTTTCAATTAAAATAAATTTCTTTTTTAAAATTATTGTTAGTTAATTTAAATAAATTATATAGGTAGTCCTCTATGATGGAGTATGTGTATACTCGTATACACTTCTTTAGTAACATTAGGTCTACATTAAATTTTTTCCTTGTTTTTTCAAATAAAAGAAGTATTATATTAAATAGATTTGAATAGGCACACATCGTTATTTCAACGTATCTGTAATTAATGGCGGAAACACAGTTTGAAATTAAAAAAACAATTAGTTTTAGTTTAGTTATACGTACCATAGCAGCATTTTCTTTTAAGAAATGGTCGCCAATTTTTTTTATCCTTGTCACGTAAAAAAAAGCTGGGAATTCAAAATACAGGAAACAGAATTAGTTATGCAGCCTACAAAGAGTGATAATGGTGACGAATTAGTTTCAACATGTTTTTTTGTTCTTTTTGAAAATATAAATGTGAGGATATAGACCTATGCAGTAGGCCTATCAGCATGGATAAAAAGATGTGTAATACATTTAAGCATCGTTTATTTTAACTTTTTTTTACCTATTTCTTGATAGAGCACGTTTCAAAATTTTTTTGCTATCAGAAATAGTTCAAATAAGAAGGTGGAGATAATGAATGATTTTTCCTAAATTTCTATTTAATGGAATTTTTTCAGCTTTTATGTTGTTTTTTTGTGTATAATTCCAGTGCTTGTTTGAAATAGTGATCGTATTTGCCATGCATTTAACATGCACTACTTACTTAGGTAAAGTGAATGATTGAAAAATGACGACGGTACATGCTGGGCTTTTTAATTAAACAATTAAATTAAAAAATAATCTAGTTTAGAGAAATTGGGTGGGTGGAAACGTGAGTTTTTGTATATATTGAAGAGCGAACTTGTAATTAAATATTATTGATAAAAAATAACTATACTTGATTTGCTGGATTGTTGAACTGATAAATAATTGACGTAAATATGATTAAAAATGCAAACAAAATTATTTTACTTACATAATCCTAAATTAAGGCATGTTATTATGACGTCATCTGTTAATTTTCCCTACAAAATGGTCGACGTTTATCTACTTCCGAGGTTTACTGTTGTCTCTTCTCCAGCTGTAGATAAAGAAATAATTTACAATATATTTTTTATTTTACAAAATGCCAGGATCAAGTCAGAAAAATAATCATAATTTGCACAAATATTTGAAAATATAAAACAAACAGTACGAAATAGCCATTTTATTCTTTAAAAAAATAATCATTTTTTGCTCTAAATTGATCCATTTTCAAGATCATTAATTTTGCCTTTTAATCTGCATGCATTTCTATCGATTTATGAAAATATAAATGTTATTAATGCTTAGGCTGAATATTTAATGGCAATTTTTATGAGTTTCTTAATCCTTTGCTTTCCGAAGCTTTTGTTGATTTCCAGTAGTATTTTATTCCCTTGTTTCCCCAGTAGAATAATTCCAAAATATAAAGATTTAATGGATTGAACGCAAAAATTACTAGTCAATCAATGCTTTCTATAAACTTCTACAAAGAACTAGGATTTGGGCTTATTTTGTCTATTTATGTTTATGATAAATGTGACAGGAATGCATTCAACACATTTACTATAAACTAAGATTGCAATATAATATTAGGTATTTCCTAACGAGGTTCTTTATTTTTAGTAATTATGTTCTGAAAGGGGCGTGGTCGTTAGGAGGGAGGGGAGATGGGTTGTTCCATGGATCCCTTCCATTGGATCCAATTCCTTTGGGACTTTTCGTTCCCTTGCTCCTTTCGTGCCAACTGATCATGCAAATGGGATGTTGGTGAGTGTTTGCCAGAGATATTGGCGAATTTATTACTAATGGGAAGGTTAAATCAGAAAATGACACCAGTTCTACACTAAATAGATATTTCACCTTTTACAATAATCGACTGGATGTGCTCAGTGGATTTTTTTTTCTACGTCATGAATTATGGTAACCGTATGCCATACAATTCCCCTATTTCTCATGCTTTATTGCAGAGATGTTTGCAGTTCAAGAATCTCTCTGTTGCCTACATGTTTATACTATTGCTAAAAGTGTCATGGCGGATTTGAAAGTTGGTGGAAGGCATTATAGTGAAAAGTGCAAATTATTTATTAAATTGAAATGTTTCACTTTATTCAGAATCCCCAAAATAACCACCATGAGTTATATAACATTTTTCAACCACTCATCTCTCTAATAACATACCGTAACATATTTGGTATAGCCCTTCCCCCTTGGGTGTTACGTAGTATGTGGACGACCCCCAGATAGCAGGGGATATAGTTTGATGCTTTATTTTAAGTATTTTAAACTGGGCCTCTAACTTGCTGTTATCAGATAACATCTTCAAGGTTCTTAAATGACTATGGCACAAATGGATGCTTATGCATATTGATATTTAAATATCTCAGTAGAAATTTATAAGTGTAAATTTGTGAATTGGATGTTTTGTAATGGCTGATGGCTAACGGCTTGAAACCTGTCCTATTGTTTCTGTGAGTAGACTGCATAGTTTAATATCTGTAATGATTTTTTGGGAGTTAAAATGTCTATGGCAGATGCACAAACAGCTGCAGTAGTGGGGATGAAAGCTTGCAAAGGGCCTCTGGTGATTATTGAAAAGGACCTTAAGAGGGGCGCTGTAGCAATTGAAAGGGTCTGGTCCGTTGCGTGTTCACGTCACGTGAAGATGAACTTACTGATAACGTCTTATATGCATTTTTTTTCAAATATAAAGGATTTTTGGGTTCAAAAATCACTGCCAGAAAGCCAATTTGATTTTCGGTTTTGAACACTGTTCAAACGACTGGCTTGCGGCTTAGTCAAGAGCTGAAAACGCAGAAAATTTAGCAATTTGCAGCTAGCATGTTCCAGTTTAATGGTGCAATAGTGTAATTGTTGGTGCTAAAAGTAGTTTGAAATAATTTACGCGCTTTTAATTCCTGAGGAATGTTTTGGAAGCGAGTCAGAGTAGCGTGTCCAGTGGTTTTCAACTTTAAATGCAGTGTGCGAGTATGTCTTCCCATGCAATACTTACATATGGGGGAATGTCCCTTTTAAGATAGGATATATATACTACAGTGAAAAGTGCCCTGGAAAATTCATGGTGAATTAAGTGATCCGGAGAGTGAGTTAGCCACTGGTCCATCAAGTTGCTCTCCATCCATGATTGCCGATGTACCGGACGGACGACGGACTCTTGGATGGATGCTTACTTGGTGGTCAAAATCAACCAAACGTGCATTTTATACACACACACACATATATATATATATACACTTTCTACTTGGGTTTCTCCTTTTGATTTTCACTTAAACTCTGTTCAAGAGTGCTCTTCAGGATTTGCTACTTAGTCATTTAGCCTGTTGTGTAATCTGATGGCAGGGCTTCTGGTACCACGTTGCATGGCTTACGTGTGTGCTGACTATTTTACAAAAGTGTTATGGATTAAAATGACTTCTGTAGATGCCTTGGAACACAAAATTGTAAGTTTAATTTCTATTGACATTCTGTAAGAAAGACAAAATTTGAAGACTAGAAGGGTGATCTGCACTAGTGCACTGATGTCCTGTTCAAGAGTTTCTATAGTTACTCATAACTGTATTAGTCATATTTTAATTCCTGTGTGTCATTGTCTCATAGATAAAACACTAGTATTATTAGGATATCTATCATTTCTTGGTCATATTCCTTCATTTTTTAAAAAATTTTGAATAATTTTTGGGCCTATATATCATGGGAATTGTACTTATTTCACTCTTCAGAATCGTTATGTGCCAGAACCACTTGATCTCTATATCAGTGGCCAAAACAAAATTTGTTCTTTTGAGAAGTGCGCGTGCTCATCACGTGTCGTTCACGTGAGCACTCACGTGCAATCCTTCTGGATTTTTTGAAGATCTATGCCGGGATTCCCCATATCAAATATGGAGGAATGTTCCAATTGCCTGCTTTTTCTGTTTTTGAACCAGTTGAGCGCGAGGGTTGCACGTGCAAAATAGAGCAAGCTGCTATGAAATATGCACGTGCAAGACTCGTGCTCGACTGGTTCCAACTCAGAAAAAGCAGATTAATGGAACAGACTATAATCTAAAGTAGGCCTACAACTTAGTTACATGCTCATAAAGGACTATATCTGTACGAGCGAACATGAAGCAAAGTTTATACTTTGCATTTTTAAAATGTCAGGACATATAAACAGTAGGTTTTCATTTTGTACACATTTTGTTACAGATATGTACACAGTGCATGAGCCACCGTAAACCAACTTTGATTTATAGGGCCTATCATGCATTTTATTTTAATTTTCTAAACGTGCTTGTTTTCATTAATCACAATAAGAATATCACTTCATTTTGAGTTCATATTTGAGTATTTTGTAAAAAGTAAATATTTATAGCCGATCGTGTGCTTTTTTAAGTTTTGCTTTTTTTTCTAAAATATTTTTTTTTTAACTTAGAATTCCATGCAAATTTCACATTTGCATATTAGTACTTTTAAATTTATTCTTTAGCGCAGGGCTTATCGATCATGTCTATGCAAATCTATTTCTGTGGTGAATTTTCTAATTAGCCGAGATTTAGCTCTCTTTCTGAATAAAAGATAAAAACTATGCATTAGAAGAAAGTGCTGCATATTTTTTTTGCCATTAATTCGTCTCGAAATTATGCTTTTATAAATCTAAATAGAGAGAGAGTTGAGACCGAAATTTTTGAGAGATGTGCATGAAATGTATAAATAGCCCCTGTTGGGGCCCACCATTAAAAATACCACTTTACATATTGAATGTTGAATATATCATGCTCGGTAATAAAGTCCCAGTTGGTGGCTGGATTTGCATGGTTTATGGCGAATGAGAAAAACAGAGATCAAGTCTGACTCCATCAACGACGGATATGTGCATGATAATGTAAATTCATCCACATCTCCCAAATACTTTTCTCTTATTTTTAGGCCTATAGGCACTCACCCTTTTATCGATATTTCCATTATTATATGCCGCACCGTTTGCACTATATTCCCGACAATGAAGGCGCATTTTTATGGCAGTTTTTTTCTCTCTCTCTCTCTTCAAAATAGCTTAATTTTGATACACCATCGGTGTGTGTGCCTTGATATTGTCGTCAATGCTATTTCACACAATGCTCTTTTAAAGCAGGGTGCCAATAAAACGTGAGTGGCAATCTGTTATGCTATAGCCCCTATTCTAACGGACCTTAATACCGCGGATTTAACATGTGCAATCTGAGCTTAAGTTACCATTTAAGAGTTGGATATAAGGGCAGCTCGAAAAGTTGAAAACAATTTTGGCTTTTCAAATTGTTTCTCGCACAATTTTTAGATTTTGACCGAATTGTCTTATTGTGTAGGCCTATGTTTTTTTGGATGTAGTTTTTGAAAGTGCAGGGCAAATTCGCGAAAAGAATTCTTAAATGGGAAAATATTAAAAGGCAAATGTGTAAAAAATAATGCAATTTCTATGAAGAAATTAGCATACTCAGCTTCTTTTGGCATGATTCACTTGTACAGTAACCATATGCCAGCTGTGTGTGTGTGATAGGTCAATCCCCGAATTATTTGCTTTTTAATTATTTTTTTATATATTTAAAGGAAACCAGACTTAAATGCATAGTTTTTTTCCAGAAGTTCACATGCAAAATTCACAAAGGTTGTGAATACCACATTCAGGTGTAAGAAAAGGCATGCATGAAGTACAAACTCAGTTGAAATAAACTAATTTAAATAGAAAATTATAAAAAAATAAGTTATGTAAAGGGG
This sequence comes from Proteroiulus fuscus, assembly GCA_034700285.1. Classification (NCBI taxonomy): domain Eukaryota; kingdom Metazoa; phylum Arthropoda; class Diplopoda; order Julida; family Blaniulidae; genus Proteroiulus; species Proteroiulus fuscus. Next base: position 8,636 of record JAQIXP010003316.1, read on the forward strand.
AATTTGTATGGAACCAATTGCTGAAATTCTTTTTTATAAGTTCAAAAGTTACATTCAAGAAATACTTATTTAACATTTTTAATTTATTTTTAAACTTTTTTAAGATTCTTAATACTTTTTCTTTAGTTTTAAAACTGGACTGGTTAGCCCTACATTCAGATCCGAAACCAGTGGTGGTCAGACTGGTGGTGGTAGTCATAATCTATATACTATCTGCTTCAACAACATTTTAACTTTTGAGTATGTAATCTGGCAGCACTAGTACAATACAGAAATATTTTCAGTATTATTTTTCATGGTAACAGTTAGCTGCCTGATCAAATACCAAAAATACTTTAAATAAACGGCTTAAATTTGAACTGTTTCGTGATATGTAAGGGTCTGAAGTAACGATTTTATTTTCTCCTAATTCCATAGGAATTTCTCGTTTAATCTTTTCTTGAAATGAGAATTGAGACATTAAGGCCAGTTTAATGTTGTTCCCATATTTTCTGGGTGTCCCTAAATTGATTGTAATTTTTTTTTAGCTTTTCTCCCCTCATCCATATAAATGACATTTGCATTGTACTATTTCAGTGCTAGTGTATATATATCATTGTTGGCGTTATTCTATGACACTCATGTCTAACATTTGGAAAACGATCGAAAATGTCAGCCAATATTACTTTGCCACTGCGGTAATATAAAATTAATTGCTATTAAGAGAATTAGGTTGATTTAGGATCAATCTGGGTCTTGTTAATGTCCCTTTCAAAATGTTATACTGAATGAAAAAGTAAGGGTTGGGGAAGAGACGTTAATTCCAAGGGGGTCCTTTATGATTCCCCCCTTGCTCTTCATTACTCTCTATTTTACTCATATTATTACTTAAGCTCGCATTTTTTTCAACGAGCAATTTTTCAATTGTAAATTCTAATTGAGATGTTAATGCTACGAGGGGATAGCTTGAAAAATTTGGATACAAATAGGGACCAGAAGGCCAGCCAAAGAGCCAATGCTGCCAACAGATGGATTAATTCCCTGTTCAATGGGGAATTAATGACCACAGGAATAATGTTGTACAGCGTGTATACAAAATATGAGGCCATTAAAAGATTACATTGTTATTTATGGAGTAACAAAACCAAAAGGCGTTGCCCCTCATGTTAAAAATGAGCTAGAAATAATGCTACTTCACTGCATTGCAGCTTTGCTATGCTAGTTTGCCCACCTTCGTGAATAAGAGCGCCATTACTGATGAGTGATAATCAGGAAAGTAATTAGTAAGAAATTGTTGAAAACTTTCCAGTTTTATTATTTGAGCGATTTTTAAATTTTTTAAAAAATTGACGTGAATCTGTTTCAAGCCCATTAGAAGTCGATATAATTTTTTTGCATTTGATTTTTGCCAAAAAACATTCTCGAAATTGCTCAAAATATTACAAATGAATAATATTGTCAATTTTTTCCTATATATCATTGACCTATTATATAGATATGTATTATTTCCTCTTATATCTAATTTCTATTCACGTCATAATTGTAACATTTTAACGAGATATATTTAGACAATATTTTTGTTGTAATTATATTGCATGGCTGAATATGTCGTCAATGACCTGCATGGTCTGTTTAATTTGGAACATGTATTTCCAAATTTTATGTATGATTGATACACGTACCACACATTAATTCAATGCATCAGGCTTATTATATATATAAAAGCAGTAATAACTGCAATGCATAATTAATAACTCGTTAAATAAAACTACATTTTATATATTCATTAAAATTGAAGTTGTTAGCATGCAGGACCTAATACATAATTTTATAAATGTTTCTATTTATTAGGTTAGCATATTAAACGTTTATGTATTCTTTAAATACACATTGGAAAACAGATGTCTTATTAAAATGAATACATTTATAAGAATATATTTTGAACACAATTATTTTCTGTAATTAAAATCTATTACAAATTGTTATTTTAGTAATATTAGTATACTGCATGCTAAAAACATTTAAAATTCTGACCTTTCCCAAAATTCTCTGTAAAATATAGGCAATGTAGTGTTATTTTTTATTCTTAGAATTGCTAATTTTTTCTTAAAATTTATTTCTGGCCAGTTAAGATATCCAAGTATACAAAGTATCCAAGCACAGTTACACATTGAACGCAATAATTATTTTCCATAATTAAAATTTATTACAAATTAACATTGTAGTTATTAGTATACTGCATAGGCTTACTATAAAATACAGTTAAAATTCTGACCTTTCTAAAAATTCTCTGTAAACTATAGGCAATGTAGTGTTATTTTTTTTTATTAAGAATTGCTAATTTCTTTCTTAAAATTTATTTCTGGCCAGTTAAGATATCCAAGTACCAAGTTACACATTGAACACTAACTATTTTCCATAATTAAAAAGTATTATAAATTGCTACTGTAGTGATTAGTATACTGTATACTAAGTTACATTTAAAACTGACTTGTTTCCCAAAATTCTCTGTAAATATAGGAAATGTAGTTTTATTTTTTCGTTAAGAATTTAAACTTTTTCTTAGAATGTATTTCTGGCCAGTTGAGATTTGCCCATTAGTCTAATGATAATAAGTATCCCAGTATACACATTTGGACGTACGGAGTCTTCTTTGGTCCATCCATAACAATAGTGTTCAGACTATGCACGAATAATCTCACAGAAGTTGACATCTTTATCCATATTCCAGTGACACTTACAACTTTATATTGTATAGTCACCTATCAAAACATATATGATTTATTAAACTTTTTCAAATATAAAAAAACTTTGCTATACTCGGGGGTTTGAATAGAGCAAATGTGAGGCGAATATATTATGAATGTTTAGTTGAAATCCTCGTAGGTCTAAAAGTCTAAAGGGAATATGAGTATAGGTCCAATATATATGAAGGGATAACGTATCCATATAGTCAACACTTTGGTCTTCTTTTGATTTCGTCAGTTCCGATCCAGTGCCAACGTACAGTATATCGTTTAAATTCGTATGCCATGCAGAACGGATATTGTATCATTGTGAAGTTCAAAGCACCAATAAGGGAGGGAGAATCACAATAAGCCTTAAAAGATTGTGAATCACATGCCATGGCAGCCATTGCCAAAACTAGAGAATAAAAGACAGAAAATATTGAAGGATGGAATATGGGAGGTGGATACTATATATGATGAGAAATAGTCATTTTCCCCTGACACGCGTATTCAACCACCCCAAAATGTACTTTTTTGGATATATGTTGATGCCATTTGCAGTCATGGGAGATGGCCACGCTGTCGCGATTTTGAATAAGGTCCTTTTGCTAACTTGGGGCCTCTATTGTGTAGCCTAGTCTCGCCCAGATGACGACATAGGCCAAGCCTGAAATGTGGTGACGTTAAACGTATTAAATGCTAGTATGGTTTTCACATATGAGGATTCATGGGAGAGTCAGATGAAAATTTAGGACTTGTCACAAAGTTTTCTTTTACTTTTTTTCCTGACCCTTAAAACTTGTCTCCTTTTGGACGGGCGAAGAAAGGTGGTGTTGACAATTTAATGGGGAAAAGTTAGACAAGCATTAAATTTCATCGTTTTTGATTACTTGAGGGAAGGTACATGTTTTAGAGTATGGGCATTTTTCTGGTGTGTTAAGTTTAGGTAATTTGCAAACTTAATACTTTCCTCTTTTTAAGACGTGTTTCAGTAATTGCTTGAGAAGTAGTTTCTTCAGACGCCATTTTGTTTTCGTTTTATTTGGTAAAATAACATTTGAGCAGCTTTAGGAATTTTTGAAAGAAATGCTGCGCATGGGGAAAATGTTTTGTGCAGTTTAGAGACCCTCGTGGACTTTTGTGATCTGAACAGGATCACAAACCTGGATCTGGATTTGATAAAATTGGATCTGATAGAAATGTTATCTACCAAGATGGTGGATCATAGGGGGATTGTGGGTAAAATTGTTGTGTGTAACGATGTATGCATGAGGTCTATTTTCCACCCTCAAAACATTTGCATCGAAAAATAGACAAGGTTTCATTCACTCCATATTTATAAAATAAAATGGCGTCCAAAAATATTTATTTTCAAATTTCATTGACCTTATCAATCTTGCTTCTGTCCATCCGTGCAGTCCTGAATTCGTGCATGCATGCCTGACCTCACCCACCTTGAGCAGATTTAAGCTATTATGATTGATGCATGCATGACGGCAGTAAACAATTTTTACATTCAAAATATACTTTTAAAATTGATCTGTGACATGGTTTTTGCGTGAAGCAAATAAAAAATGGAGTCACTCAAAAAGGGACTCCAGTAAGTGATAATGTCCACAGAGGTCGCTGCATTTATAAGATGGAAACTGTGAGCCTAACTGTAACTTGAAATATGAGTGTTTTTTAAAATAAATTTCATCTTGGAGGTTCATAAAACAAAATTGCAATATTTGGAAAGTTAAGAAAATTTATACAGAAATGAAAGTCCACATATGTGTTCAAATATTAAGCTGATTAAGGGGGTTGGGGGTGGGTGTTTTTTAATGTTTTAGATAGGGCGGAAGGATATCAGCACCTTATCTCATTACTTAATTTTTATATTTAACCAAGAATTTGAAACCA
>JAQIXP010003317.1:0-13237 GCA_034700285.1 Proteroiulus fuscus
TGCTTGTGCTACTAAATTTCTTAGAGTTAATTCTTTCCTTTAATGGTAGCCTATTCCTTTCACTTCTTAAAGGATTATCAGGCAAATTACCCCCATCTAGTTTCCCTGACAAAGTCTGTCGACACTTAAAATGAAAATTGCCATAATCACTATATAAGTGCAAAATTTTGGGCATTAGGTACCCAAATTTGGGTATAGGATTAAGGAGGACTCAAAACAAGTAGATTTCCTTCAGGGGAACCAAAATGTGAAGGTGCATACCAAAAGCACAAGTTTCTATAGTAAAAATTAAGCTCAGAATTTTAAAATATTTGATCTGAAAGCACTTAAATCTGGATTTTCTCTAAGCTCATTTTTCTGAAAAAAATAAATCTGGACTCATGTGGTGCAGAAATTTCCATATCAGTTTCATGATAGCCTGTACAGTATATATTATTATTATAATTAGCAAATTTTTACTAAGCATTATATTCTGATGATTACATTGTAAAACCCTGCCTTTTATACTTGCAATTCTTAACAACTAATTTAAATACGTAGTTATCAAGTTTTAATTCTCAATTTGTACATGAATATATATGGGAAATTATCGGGTGTCATGGGGGCCATTGCAAGCAAACATTTCCAAGAAAAATTGGGCAAATTTTATAATTCAAAATATTTTAACATAAGATGAAAAATGCAATGAATATGTTACTTCATTGGACAAATTCATAATTAAATTTTATGGAAACGTTATTCTGAAAAAAAAAGCATGTCATTAAAAAAGATCCAATTTTTGCATTCATGATTAGACTTACGTGTAAATTAATAATATGTGAAAACACTTCATTTCATTAACGGTACCCAAAATTTCGCAAGAAATGCCATTATCCCATGGATAGAAGAAACTTCAACATGCATTTCATTTGCCATTTAACCACACACACATAGTAAAACATCTAACAAATTTACTTATACAAATAAATATTTAATAGGCATAAGAAACTTCATGATTTAAAAAGGCTTTTTTATGATATGCTATAACAACAAAATTAAACATCGTGGGTTAAAATAAAAAAAAAATTTCGCACAAGCTGACTACTTTTTCAAAATTATCTAATCAAAATTTTAATTACTTTTCTTCAATATCCTTAATAATAGCTCTTCTGCATTTTAAACTATATGTAAAACTTCAATTAACTGCAATTGGGTTCATTCTACTCTCAACTTAAATATCGTTTAGTCAGAGCTAGAAAGTCATATTTGGAAGTTGTATCTAGAGCATTTTCTACGAGCATAAGTAGCGAGAAACTACTGTTAAACATAGTAGGCTATTATTGCATTCATTAATATGAAATTTATTTGGTAAAAATGAAGACTTTAAGCTTTGAAGTGAATTTACACGTGAGATGCAAATTTCAATTGAGTTAATATAAATAAATTCACTTTTTTTGGTCAAAATTATGCAAATACGGTAAAATTAGCATTAAATCCAAATTTAAGACAACAATGGGATGAAAAACATCCAATAGGCATAGCTTTAGTCAACCAGATAAATATATGACAAATGCACGAGTCTAAGAAAACTATACGAAATATGGGGCATCTGGGACCCCTAAAGAGCAACTCAACATATAGTATAATTTAGCTTAAAGTTCAAACTATTTTCTGTTTCTTAGAATCTTTTGAAAAGAATTTCTAAACAAACTCCTACATTTAGGAACAAGATAAACACTTCAGTTCTAGAAGTTTTCCAATTTACTGCCCCAACATTCGCGTACAGTAGCCACTGAATATCCAAACAAACTTGTAGTAATTCATTGCCGCAAAATCACTAGAGAGCTTTTCACACAAGCAATTTTCAAAAAGGCATTTCATGAAGCAGACATTTTTTTTCAAAAATGCAGATAGCTAACACGAGCTTACAAAACCTCCTTTTAACATGAAAATAAAGCATGATCCCAGCCTTTCGTGCTCCCATCAATTTCCATACAAGTCATAGATGTACATCATCATCACTGAAGAAAAGAAGACATCTCTCACATTTTGGATATGCTCCTACAAATAACAGTATAGCTTGTTTGTAACTATGGTTACACCTATAAAGCTTTAATTCTCAAGTCTATCCTTATTCAAGATAATGTTTATTGCCAAATCTATGATTTAACGGCTATGTTTTTGGTTCAGCTGTGAATTGCTGGTCTTAGAGACAAAAAATACACACACATATATACAATGCAGACCAGTCATCTATGGCGATTTAGGCCTGCCTTGCTTCTAACCTCGCATGATTGATTGCCCCATGGAGGCATATGCAAGTAGCATACATGCAGACATATGTGCAGCTATACTGAAATGTCCCCAATACAAAAACGAATAAATGCTAATAAATAAGCATTCTTAATGTTTTCTTTAAAGAAGTAAGGGACCGTCCACATATGACGTCACGTTATTTTTGCTCCCCCCTTCCCCCTCCAACTTCTGGAAAACTTTCTGCTTTCAGCAGAACTCTTTACAATAATTATACAGGGATTACAATTAAGACAGCTGTCGAATGAGTCAAATAGTCAGCTGATTTCAATACTAATTAATACTGATTAAAGCTGAATACAACACACTGTCAGAGCAAACACTAAATTTGCAAAATTTATTATGCTCAATTATGACTAAGTTATGAGGGTATAAATATAGGGTGCTTTAATTTACCTGGATTTGTTGCATGAAATCGAAGAACCAGATAGCCTGCATGCGGCACTGCAGCTGTGTCTTTCACTATTGGATTATCAAGGTTTCGGTGGATTAAACCGGCATCGTCCATTGCCTTCACTGCGGCTACTGTCTTATTTCCATGCATTAGTTGCGATCCAATAACACGAAAATTATGCCCGTGTAAATGCCAAGGATGACTGGCTTCCGGATTATTTGCTTCATCTAAATATATTTCACTGAATGAGTATAATATTTCTCATTTAAATACGGGGACACGTAAGTCTGGTTACTATTTACCACTTTTTGGAAGCCATTTTCCTTTTTTAAAATTATTAAGTAAAAAATACTTTTCTATTCAGTCTTGAAGTAAATATTGCACAATCTAGAAGGTTTGAACTTTTTTTTAAGAATTACAACACAGTAATGGATTTGTTTCATGATACTGTTGAGTCGTTTTCCAAAAATGTATACAGTACAGTATGTAAGGCTCACGATGGCAGAATTCCTCTGAGTGAAGCCAGAGCCAAGAAAATACTAATTCTTGGAAGCTGGGCTACACTGTCCAGGTAAACTCCCATTCACCCCTTACTTGGGTGAATTTACTTATAATTAGCCAATCAAACCGGGAATTGCAACTGTGACTTAAACTTTGACCCCTAACAAAATCCAAACGAAAGAATTTCGATAATTAAACTTAGCCCTGGGCAGGGGTCAAACTTCACAAGAAGTTGGATAATATTAGCTAGGGGAAAATTTGCGTGCACTAACAATGGTATCCAGTGCATTATCACATTTAGAAGGCCTACATTGATTAATGTTTTATAACATACCGGGTGAATCAAAAAAACAAAATGGCTTCCAAAATGAGGTGTAGTGCTAGCTAAGCAGTGACCAGGACCACTATAAAAAACGACACTATTCCTAATTTCCCATTCGATATCAATGTATATAAAATAGAATAAATAGACATTTTTAATTTATAATCGAAAATTTTCTATGGAGCGTTTAGTGGTCACTAAGTGGCAATGTCTCCTCCTCTGCGTTAGATAGACCTATTGATTAGATGAAAATTGATTTATTTAACTTACCCAAATCAATCAATATTATCTCAACAACTTCTCCAAGTTTCACTTTAAGATAATGCGTGCACTTGCATAAAGTCAATGAGCAATTCTTCGTGATGTCAGCATTAGTGCACAAAAGAGACTTGGGTATATCTTCGTACTGAGATAGCAGCGGAGAGGGTGGGAACTGAAACACAATGTTGTTGACCATCGACAGAACAGCGTTCAACTCATTATATACTGGATCGAAGTATGCTGGATCGATATTTGGAATCAGATCAAAAGGAATGTAAAATTTAGCATCGGGAACATCTTTGAGACGTATGTCCCAAGGGGTGAAACTTTCCATCGAGGTTAGACTTATATAACTGTCGTCAACCTGTGGGTTGTTTAATGGATTTAAGATCTGCAAAAAATTATTAAATTTTAAAGAAATGTTAATAAATATCTATGCTCTATTTCATCACGTCACACAATGACAATGAAACTGTTAACTGTTGCAAAATGTGCAAGCAATTGTCAACATTCTTTGTACTTTATTTTTACAAGATACCCAGCAGCAATTGATGTTCCACAGTAAACTGCAGAATTGCTGATATATTAAAGTTTTTGTGTATATTCAACTACAACCTATACCTATTAAAAGCGCGCTAGCTATAAATGCAGGGGAGAGGGTAAACAAAACTTTAAATAATTTTTAATAGAGCTGCAGTTTTTCTCATGTTTGTATTTCATAATGAGACGGGCTTATCGCAAAAAAACTGCAGAAATAAAACTGATAAAAAATTCTAAAATAAAATTTCAAGTTAATTAAATGCGAGCTTGTAATAATTCTAACAAAAATAAACGTGGTTTAGATAATTACCGATTGAGAAGAGTCTGCCTCTTCAACTACATCCTCTGGTGGCTCCACATTTGTGGCATTTTCGTATGCTAAAATAGCTCGACCTGTAGCTCCAGCATCTTCACAGCTTAGAAGTCCACGGAATCTCATCCAATAAGTACGGACATCTTGGTTGGCATCAATCACAAAATCAAACCTTTCTCCTGGATCTATGCTAAGTTTCTTGACAGTGACTGGTTTAAAAGAATCCGAGTCTGATCCTACAACTATTAAGTTATGATTGTCAACAGACATTTCAACCGGGCATACCCAGTTAGCATTGCTGGCAATTCGAAATCTATAGCGAAATCCCCGTTTCACAGAAAAGGATTCGTAAGGCGTGTAATGACTTATTCCATCGGTTTCGTTTATAAACGGTATAAGTCTGCCCTTGCCATTTACTAAAATGCTTTTCAAATATATGCCAAAATCCGTTAGAGAAAAGAAAAACTCGCTAAGCATCTCATCGCTCGACTTAGTTGTCCAATCAGAGATGATCATCTGATGGGCAGTTAAGTCGTAATCATACAATAAATGGTTGGGATCCTCTTCCTTGGGCTGCCTGACCACCAGCATACCGTGTACACCATCACTCCTTTGGTAGCCCAAGTGGCTATGATAGAAAAATGTTCCTGATTGTTCGGTCATGAAGGAGTAGCGGAAGCGGTTGGAGAGATGGATGGGACATTGAGTTACAAACGGGACACCGTCCATGTACGGTGTACCTTTCTGGCTAATTCCATGCCAATGAATAGTTGCATCAGAAATTCTGGCCAAATTGTTAAGGTCCACGACAATTTTGTCATTTTTACAGACCTGTAACAAGAAAATGTGTGACATTTCAGCATAAACTATATGAGTGATTGCCTAACTTCGGAACTGCACCTGCTTGTTCTTTATGGTATCTGAAATTCTGGATTTCACTTTAGACTTGTAGAAATTTACTTACTACAATGGCAGGTCCAGGCATCATTCTGTTAATAACTGTGATCATTCGTCTCTCACCATTTGCAGGAATGCATTGTTCTTGGTCACAGGCTGTAAGATTCACTGGACAAGTGAAACAGTTTTTGCTCATTGTTAAATAATTTTCAATTGTCCAGTTGAAATGGCATGTCATTGGTTCTTCGCCTTTAATACACTTTCTATCACAAACATGTGCACCTAGTGAAACAAATAAGTTTTGCCAAACTCCATACGTTTTTATGTATTGTCCACTAAAAAACGACTATTAAGTAAAATTTAGTAACATACCTGAAGTAAGTTCGATCAGCATAGCAGCATAAGATGCTGTCAAAATTAACGAGAAGTGCAAATAGGCCTTCATCATTGATCATTTGCAATATAATTGTTTCAAAATATAAAAAATCAACGACTCCCTTAATTGTTACACTCTTTGATTTTAAAGTGTAGTCAATCCGCACATATGATGTCTTGTACGAGCGGATGTATTTAAGCTTGAAACTCTATTAATTCTATTGTTCATGTTTGTACACCGCTTAACAATAATATCGTGGACCAAATAAAAACACGTGTAAATACACATATTAATTATGTACAATGTATTTACTGACTTTTAATTAGTTATGAATGCAAAAATATTCACCCTAATGCATTTTCATTTCCTAAACCAAACAGAATTTTGCAATTGATTTAACTAATAACTTTACTTGTTTGTAAATGGCATGTCCTGTTCAATGTATGCATAGATTAGTCACTATTGAACATTTCAATAAATTCAGTTTTGCATGCATTTTTACTAACATTTTTAAATACCCCCAGTGGCTTATATTAAATAATACTTACGAAAATTATATAATAAGTACAAAATTTAATGTATAGGTATATATAACAACTATATATGAGAACATGAGTAAAATACATATGTTGTGTGCGAATATCTCATAAATGAAAATACAATGGCGCAATATAATCTCCATCTTAATTATTAAATTAAGCTTCATAATCTTTGTTTATGCGTAAAAGTTAAAATACATTAAGGTACGCTCATGTTATGCATATAAAAGCACCAATCTGCAGTTATATGAATGATCCTTTATGATGACCATTTCATACTATAGTCAGGCTAAGTTTTAGTGCAGTTTTTAGCAATTATACGGAGTGTAAAATAATTGCTGCCCCCTCCATAAAATATGGAGCAAACAGTACAGTAAAAAATTTTTTCCCTGAGATCCTAATAGAATAAGTCAAAATTGTGCAAAATTTGAGTCACGTGATTAATGAACGATCCTTATAAGGACCCGTTGTAAAATTTCTTTACGTATACACAAATTATCAAGTCAATTTTTGGTTCATCAATTTACTATCTGTGTTTTATTTTTGAAACACTGTAGGACTCTTTGACTATATCCTTCCTTATAGGTTAGGTACAATTTCATGGTCAAATTAAAAACAACAACCATTTTTTCCCCAGGTAAAGTTTAATCATGTCCCAAGTTTCAAATTAATGAATTATATTTCAAATTCCAGTAAAATAAAAATCCATACTTTCATGAATACTTTTAAATATTTTTTCGTGAAAATTAATTGCTCATTGATATTTTATGAAGCATGCACATAAAACTAAAAATAAACAAACAAAAATGAAAATATTCTGGAAATCCATAAATTCAAACTACCAATCAACTGAATACTATCACTCTACTTTAGGATGAAGCATGCCCATGCTGGGAAGATCTGAAATTACCAACAGTGTAAGATTCTACAACTATTTACAAATATTTGTATTATATTAAAACTATTTATAACTTACTGTCGATATTTTTGGTGGAATAGGTTCTTTTACGAGCTGCCTTTATTAGCAATACTATTAATGACGTGCATGCCACAATAAAAATAATGCATAAAGTCACAAGAACCCAAGTTGCGATATAATATGACTCCCTGGTTTCGGTGTATTTTGATGGCGATGGTGGAATTTTGTTTATGTAATCATATATGGAAAGCTGAAATTGGCGAAATCCTGAACCAACATAAGTGTAGGCCGAAATATTTAAGAATGTTAAAGACGTTTCTCTCAGAGATTGCCAAAAGACATATGAGTTTTGTGAATCGATATTTGGAGTACTATAACAAAATAAACAAGCAAAATTCTTATACATTTAAAGTTTTAACTTTGGACAAAATATATTGGGGAAATGAACTTATGAGCTTATGAACTAATGGAACTTACTCAAACCGAGTTATTATATAATTTCAATATATTAATTCACTTAATTTTAATTTTTGTATTTTTGGTAGTATTTGTATTAATGATTACAGTATTGCTTGACTGGTTGTGTTGTATAATTTTCTTCTGTTAAATTAATGACTATTTTTATGAAGCTCTTTCTTACCTTCGATCAGCAAAAGTAGTCCACAAAAACACCATGAGGTCCTGCATCTTTTTATCTTCCACCAATTTTGATGGACCAATATTGGGCAAATTGAATAGATACAATACATCGTCCACATGAGATGCACCTACATTTAACAGAAAAAAAATATTAATAAAAATAAAAATATGCTAATAGTTCTCAGAGTGTCTACTTTAACAATTTCTGGACCTCGGACTCTATCGACTAGACTCCATTGACGACGCCATTTTGTTTCTTGCTTATTTCGAAAATTCATTCTGTTTGGGAATAACCCCAACCGGTACCAAATAACATTATATTGATATTGGGGTACATAACTAAATTGATCGAAGTGCTGCCAAATAACAAAATCGAGGTCCAAAACTTGTTGCTGCATAATATACGATCGTACTAAATCTAGCCTATATTAAAAATATATTCAGTTTTGTTTCTGTTATAACATTAATTTACAAAAGACATTGAAAATTCAAGAAAATAAATGTTTTAAGTTTTTCATTTGAGCCTAAATGAAATGTTTCTCACTCTGTATGACATAAAACTGTTCTCTTACCATGTGAAAGCATTGGTGATTGTATTTTCATGTTGATCGCCTCCTTAATAAGTGCGTCCGAATAAGAATTGTTGCCCCGATATGAGAAAACGTACATGTAAGCAGTGGCAAATTTTGAATGCAATTTCAGCATTTTGTCATTACACGAAAAAAATAAGATATCCGACAATAACTATAAGAAAATTGAAAGAACAATTTAAATGAAATGAAATAAAGGAATGCAAAAGTGGTGCATAACTTACCTCTACAAACGGTGGAATTACTTCGCCAATATTTTGAAAATCGACATCCTTGAAGTAAAATTTTTTCACCATTTCAATTTTATTGGGGGTATACCATCCATCCGTCATAGCATCAACCGCTTTAGGGAGGAGAGTATCTTCTAAAAATCTAGGATCACGAGCGATATCTTCCCCATATTCTTGAAGCATTTCTTCAAAAATGAAAATGATTAATACCTCCACTTACGAAACATCTGAGTATACATGTATATCCAATACTTTGACTAATTTACATAATTGAATTAGCTGTCAGATTTACAAAAAAATAATATTTGATCTTAGTAACTAACTTACTTAACAGAAAAAGCAAGCCCTCATCTTGAACTACACCAGAAATTAATGGCACCATTGAGAAATCCCCATTTTTCAATAGATTTTCTGGCAGATCGGGCAAAAAGGGCTGATTTCTAAATCCTCGATCAACAACTGGAGCCGTCCTCAATGGGAAAAATCCAGCATACATCTAGCAATCAATTTAAATCAAATCAAATTATAACATAATACTGGTAGTCAACAGTTTCTACAAAATTTAAAATTAGTCTCAGGCTTAAAAATTAGTCAATGTTGCCATAATGATGATTGTTCAGAAATGAAGTTTACTGCAGATGTGCTTTTCTAATACTTATTTATACATATTCTTCATTGCTGTATAGCTGAAATATTATTGCCCAACATAGTTACTTTTCCACATAGAAGTATTGTCTACTTACACAATGTGATTGTTGTGCTTGAATTATTTCTGCAGCGGATTTCTGTCGCAAGCAATCGACAATGTCAGAGCTTGAATCCAAGCTACATCCCAAATCTGAAGCTAACATTGCAGCATAATTGAATGGTTCCTTTTCAACGGCCCAATCACAGAGTGCAGAACCACTTTGTGCAATTGCACCACTGAAAAGCCCTGAATGAGTGAAAGCATGACATCAGGTAAATACAGAACATAAAAAACCCCAATAAATAAGTACAAACACACCTCTGGCCAATGGTGACACAATTAAATGTGAAACAGCAGCAGCACCAGCACTATTACCAGCAATAGTAATTTTTTCAGGGTTTCCTCCAAAAGTATTTATATTATCTCTGATCCAACTTAAAGCCAGGACTAAATCTAACATTCCATAATTCCCAGGAGCTGCATAATCCTCAGTGCTAAGAAATCCTAATCCATTAAGAAAAACGCTATCATTATGGTCAAGGCATTGAACCTTGATTAAAACTAAAATTAAACTAATGTGAATACCGTACTTTGAAACATCAAATAAAAAAATAGGAATATCAACACTATACAATCGGCCATAATAATTAATTTCATTGTTATTAATTCCATTGAAAGTAGATTAGGACTATCTAAATTCAACTTTTAAATTACACAATGGAATTTTGGTTGGTAAATACGGCTGAATGGCTTAGAAAATGTGATATGAAATAAAAATGTCATACCCAGGGCTCCGAGTCTGTAATTCACAGTGACAAGAACAACTGGAGAAGCAAGTAATTTCGCTGGTCCATAAGAAGCTGAACTTCCTCTCATAAACGCTCCACCATGTATAAATACAAGTACAGGATTGGTTAACCCATGACCTCCCTAAAATTCAAAAATTTTAATTCCAGCTATTAATAATTTTATAATGGTGTAGAATAACTCATGACTAGACTGGACTAATCGGGTCTTTATTTACAGAAGAATAGCTTACATTTTGAATTTCTGACTGCGGTACTTTTAATATTACATAAACACTTGGCACCAATTAGTGAAAAAAAATTTCCTCAAATATTTTGATCCGGATGCAATTCAATAAATAGAAAAATATAATAAACATGCAGTCGGGTTTTGGATCGATTCTATAGAAGCATTATGAAACAGAAATGAAAGTAAATTTCTTTTTTTTTTAATTTAAAAAAAAAATCAGACAATTTCTTGTTTTTTGAAATGCAATTTCACTACACAATTTTATTTCCTAAAATTGCTGTGTAAAATTGCAATCTGAAACACAATAACTGCAGAAATTAGTCCATTAACTTCAAAGTTTCCACAATGCATTCCTAATCTCGGTTTAGCACCAGGCATTCCGTCTGCATTCGTGTTACCCAGTTCCACACTTTTATACACAATAACACTTGAATACTTAATATTAATTGCTAATATTTTATCATAAAAGATAACAATTATCAATTTACCATATATCCAAAACGGTGAGTGAACACATTTAGCGTTAGGCAATCCTCATTTCCTATAACTGTTGATGTCACCTGATCCCACTGAGGACACGATGGTCCATATTCTTTGGCTTCTAACACACCTGACCAACCTTTATGAGGTACTGGATCCTAAAGTCAATTACAAAGATCTTGTGTAAATATTTCAATGTTCTGTGAACATTGGTACAATGGTTAGCAGAATATCATGTAAACAATGGTTATTAAATAAGGTTTTCAAAATGTTCTGGAAATTGAACTTTCAGCAAGGGCGGATACAGGGGGGTGGGGGGGAGAAGGGGGAGCAAGACTATTGAAACGTGACTGAACTGAATAAATCAAAATGATATTAAAGGTGCAGTCTTCCGATCAAGAGTGCTGTTAAAAATAAAACACATGCATTGAGCCTTATTTTGCAACAAAAATTCCTCAGAGAGTATACCACTTAAAATGTTTGACATGCCTGCAAAAATTTCTAAATTAATTTTAAACTACAATTAATGTATGTATATACATATAGAATGGGGGTGTGTAATCGTGTTTTCGAAATGTTTTGTAGTATTAATTTAAACGCAAAGATACTGCCAAAGAGAGAGTTGCAACAAAAATAAAACTTTAAAGAAGCAAGATCTTATAAATTGATTGATAATGCTGACTTTCAAGGGCATATATGATTAAGGTTAATAGCAAGTTTAATCTTGAACAAACAACATGTCCCTGACTTCGTTGATAAACTCAGTTAATGTTAAATGAAATCGACAATTATTTTATCATTACAGATTAATCAACGAAATATAAATGATATGATTATAGCTATCTATATATATGATATCTTTATTGATCGAGTAGCAATATATTGATAGGCTTCAAATGCATGACAAAATAACTAAGTTCTAGATTGCATTTCTTTTTACTAAAAAAAAGAAGCGTATCACAGTTTAAGATACAAAAAATACCAATTTTATATAGAATATTTACTTTTAATTATCATTAATGATGTATTAACATAAAATCTAAGCAAGTACCTGTATAATTTAGTTGTTTTTTTCCATTATAAAATAATATACAGGATAAAGTCTACACAACTTTTTCAGTGAGCACAAACATACACCCCGGTATAAGCCCAAGTTTAGGAGGTAATTTGAGGTAAATAAATATGCATGCTGCACCCTTATACCCAATTAGTTCATACATTATATAATTCATATAATTTTGTCTACCTTAAAGCGTAAGTCGTCAATTGGCGGTTGAGCATATGGTATTCCAAGGAAAGAATAAAACCCATTCCTGTTTTCCCCTTGGTCCGTGAATCCATTAATTATTCCTTGTTTGATTTCCACCTGAACAGACTGCTGAATTGATGGAAATATCCTTTGAACGAACAAAATTATTTTGAAGATTAAATATATATTTTGTTTCATTCTTTAAATTAAATTTCAAATGGACTGCTAGCAATTCCTCGGACTGTGCATAATGTGTGTGTGGATCATCAAGTCAGGCATTAGCATCAATTTTTCATCAAAACCAGGAAACTGTTTTCCAAATCCTGGATGCAATTTATGCCTAACCACTTGAAAGTGACGATTAACACATACAACCTATTTAGTTATCATAGATACACACACCATGCATTGGCACCATAGACGAAAGGAAGTGAGTATAATTCAAACAAGTATTGAGCCAAAAATCAAAGTACATTTGAGTGTGAGAATTACATATACTTTAAATTGTCAGCAATTAATCTATTAAAGATACTTTTTTATGAAATCATTGTGACCTGGCATTAATTTGGCCTTGTGTAATGTTAATGTCGTCTGCTAAGATAAATCTGCTATAAGTGAAATTATTAGTTTTATTCAATGAAAAAAGTATAAGTTAACAGTGTTAAGTCACTAACTTCAATTTGTGGTAAAATGTTTTGGAACTAACTCGGTTACAACTATTTTTTGGACCTTTTCCCGCCACCTAATGCCAGTTCTATGGGGCTTCCATTGGTCCTCTGTGGTATAGCAAAATTTGTCTGTTAGGGGCTACACTTTAATGATGTCACTAAAAAATCGGGATTTTTCGGACCACCCACCCACCCCTGTCATTATGCGGTCACTTTTCAATGGACCCACCCACCCCCCTTTGTCATGTCATTTATACAAAATTGATTAACAAATAAAACTACAAATGATTGCAACGATTGACAA
>JAQIXP010003318.1:0-13234 GCA_034700285.1 Proteroiulus fuscus
CCCTTAGCCAGCAAATTTTGCTGTCCAGTATAGGCAGAGAAAATGGCCGCCTCCTTCCGTAATATGCGATTGCCCCCTCCCTTAGCAAAATCCTGTATCCGTCCCTGTCATGGAGTGCACTGACAATGCACTCCATGGTGCCAATGATTGCTTACATCCCCGTACATGTTTTTTAATTTAAAAGGTCCCACTTCTTCACCCAGGGTGCACTTCGGAATTTTTCTGAGAGTGAATTTTAGTTTATAGTCTTATCTACAGATCACTAACAGCTCAAGAATATGACATTATGCAATGCTTTAATTTAATCCGTCATAATGCTAATAATCATCAGGCAAGTCAGATGACCTTGGAAATTGATCTCGAAGTCTCTTAAAGTGATAAGCATAAATGCTAAGCACTTGTTTAACGTGACTGTTATTGGATTGATTCATCTATTTTTCCTCATTTACTCCCCAGGAGTTAGTTAAAAGTATACTTGTAATTATTTTTTTGTTGTTTTTGTTTTAATTTTATCATCTTATTGTCATTAAATAGAAAGTGTCACTTTGTACAAAATGAAGTTTAAATAAAAGAAGAGAAAGTGAATATGAGCAATTCAATTGTTATGTGATGCAAGCTTACCATCACCGAGTAAAAGAGACGAAAAACGAGAGATTTTAAAAGAACATGATTTCATGAAAAATTTTAGCTATTGATGATATCCATTTGTATTGTCAAAAGCTACACCAAGTGTACACTCACTCCCTGCAAAAAAAATTTCAGAAAATTCGAATTGTTCTGCAGTTTTTTTGCAGAACTGCAGAAAAACTGGAGTTTAAGTTACGTTTCTAAACGTTTATGTAACAAAAATCTACGTAATTTGTGCAGTTTTTTCGTAGAAAACTTGCATGTTTTTTTTTTCTACAGTTTTTCTGCATTTTTATACAAGTATCTATGTAATTTTTCTGCATTCTTTCTGCAGTTTTGTCGAGTCACTTGAATGTAGAAAATTGCAGGAACACTGTAAAAAAAATTTACAGAAATACCGTACTGTAGAAAAATGCAGGGAAAAAACATGCACGTTTTCTACACAAAAACTACACAAATTATTTAGGTTTTTGGTTCATAAATGTTCAGAATCGTAACTTAAACTACAGTTTTTCTGCAGTGTTAAGACTGCGAATAAACTGCAGAAGGCTTCGAATTTTCTGCATAATTTTTTTTGCTGGGCTATATTAAAAATTTCATAAAATTTCTGCCATATTAAAATTAAAATTGCTAGAATTAGAATTTTGTAAATGTTTTTTTTTTGTTTTTAGCAGAAAAGCAATGATTGTAATGGTGACCCTTTCTCCCGTTACTAACAGATGGCGCTAAAATTTCTGGGATTTTACAATTCAGGTATTCCTGAGTTCAACCAATATGGCCCTGCCCACGTTTTGCATAAAAAATCGTGATTTCTCATTAATGGCATGTTTAGATCCCACACTATTTTTGTATTTCTACATTCTGTTCTAATGCCTAGCATTTAAAAAGCACTTATCATGAAACGGGAACTTCCCCTTTAATCGAATTAGGGTGAACCAACATGCTATGGTAACATCCCAACTGAAATGACACTTACATTAAAGCCAGTTTTCCCCTTGTCTTTGATTCGGGTCGAATCAAACTGTGCATTTGACACGCACGTAAGCGCATCTTCGAAAAGACAAATCTGGAAGTGCAATGCGGAATACTGATTTGGTATTGTCACAATATATTTAAATCATTTCAAAGTTTTTATTTTCACCTTGGAGGCATTTTCACATTTAATTCATGCAGCATGGAGTAGTACTAAAGCACTAGAACTCACTGGATCCATATGTGTAGTACTTTTAAGACATGAACTGAGACTACAAAATACTGCTGCATATTATATTCTTCATTTAAATCCACTCGAAAAATAACAGTCCTATTTAAAAATCATAATTTACATCTTTTATTAAAAAGAAAAAACAATAAAGCTGCCAATCGAACCATCTAGTTACCTGTCAATCTGTAGAGCTATCTTTTACCGTGGTGGGCTGTAAATAACAATGGCTAGTTATCAATTCAAATATAAATATTATAACATGTATTATGCAAACTTAGTTGAAATCGTGCCAGTAGAAATAAGATTAAAAGCTGTTCAAGTATTACGTAATGTTAATGCTGGGGGATATGGTTGCATTACAGTGTGAACAAATTTTGCATCAGAAAACTGCAATTTTTCCAATATTTTTCTGAGTTTCTATCCCCACAAAACTGCAATTTTTTTAAAATAGTTCCCTCAGTTTTTTCAAAATTGTTTTCTGAGTTTTTACCCATAAAACAGCAATTTTTTTCAATATTTTTCTGAGATATTTTCCTCATAAAATTTTCCAATATTTTTATGAGTTATTTTTCTAGTAAAACTGCAATTTTTTCCAATATTTTTCTGAGTTTTTTTATACATAAAATTGCAATTTGTCCAATATTTTTCTAAATTTCTCCCCATAAAAACTGCAATTTCCCCAATATTTTTATGAGTTAATTTCCACATAAAACTGCAATTTTTTCCAATATTTTTTATACATAAAACTGCAATTTTGCCAATATTTTTATAAATTTCTCCCCATAAAAACTGCAATTTTCCCAATATTTTTGTGAGTTAGTTTCCTAGTAAAACTAATTTCTTTCCAATATTTTTCTGAGTTTTTTTATACATACAATTGCAATTTT
This sequence comes from Proteroiulus fuscus, assembly GCA_034700285.1. Taxonomy (NCBI): domain Eukaryota; kingdom Metazoa; phylum Arthropoda; class Diplopoda; order Julida; family Blaniulidae; genus Proteroiulus; species Proteroiulus fuscus. The sequence continues at coordinate 2,719 of JAQIXP010003318.1, forward strand.
TCCAATATTTTTCTAAGTTTCTCCCCATAAAAACTGCAATTTTCCCAATATTTTTAATGAGTTAGTTTCCTTGTAAAATAGCAATTTTTTAAATATTTTTCCGAGATTTCCCCCCATAAAACTGCAGTTTACTGTGGAACAACTTTTACACTGCTTTTAAATAATGCTAATGATACCAGGGTGAGGGGGGGAAGAGAATAATGTTAGAGGGGGAGGGGTTCTCCATGCCCAGAGGTATAAACAGGGGTAGGAAATCTCCAAATCGCAGTAAAAACTACATAATACTCGAACACTCCCTTGCAAGCACACGTTGTTTTCCTACTTCAGAAATTGACATCACAGAGCTGAGCATAATCTACGCGTAAAAAAGAATCTTAAAATGAATTACGATTACTTAAACATTTTTGAATTCTGCACTATGCAAAATGCCAAGTTGATAAAAAGGCAAGGGATATTATGCAAAACTTCTTAATTGAAATCATGTTGATTTGTAAGTAAAATGCAGGGTAACAACTAAGTTCACTGAAATTTGTACGTAAATAATTTCGTAAGGTTCAATTTATGAGCCTACGCGTGTAATTTATGTAAAGTTATTTCATAACAAAATTGTACAAGTAAATCTCATTTAAATGAATATAGTAACTTATCTGCAACTCTTGAATACCGTGAAAATGAATTTACAATTTCTTTACATTAAAAGCATAAAAAAGCAGGGTTGACAAAATATTACGAAAATGAGATTGTTAATAACATGATTTTCCTTCGAAGTAGATACAAATTATGATTTTTCAAATAAAAAATTCATAAACTTTTCAAGTTAATCAAAAGTCCCAGCTTCTTTCAAAATAAACAAATCTGTTTTCTTGTCTACTAAATAAAGAATGCTAATTATAATTAAAAAATAATTAAAGACTTTTTACTTGGTTCTAGATTCATAAAATAATCGCATACTCTAAGTCATTTTAACACTTTTTCTTACCAATTGCATCCGTTAATCTCAACTTTTCATAAAGTGACTATTTCACTGTAACAATATCATCTAAAAATTCAACTTTTTTTTAGAATCTATTAGTTTTTGCCAAAGTCTGGCCACTAAAAATCACTACATGCACGAGCATATTTCCTACCATATATTTTTATACATACATATGTATATATATATATATTTATTTATTTATAAAACTTTCACTGTAGTAAAAATCGATTCTGCATTTTGTTAAGCAAGACTTTCTCTTTAAATTTTAGTCGATTTTCGTTTGTTCCTTGGAAAAGACGTCAAAACGGTAACTCATCTTCTTTTCCATTAATCACGGCATCGATGCTGCAGCCGAGCTACAAGCATTGAATCAATGATTCTTATTGACATTACATGGGCAACTTTTGACATGTTAAAAACCATCAAGAATAAAAAGGTAATAAGGATGATTCAAAAAGCGTTTCATATAAATAAACCTTTTTAAATGGAGTCAATCGTATGCCGAAGGGGGCATCGAAATGTAAATAGCACGTGCATTGAGCTACAATTTGAAACAAAAGTTACAAGAATACATCGACGGATTAACTCAGAAATAGCGAATGAGCCAAAAGTTGCTTAGGAGATAATAGCATTTTTATGGGAAAAAATGTATAATTTTGGAAATAAACAATGTTAAAAGGGTGAAATTTGGTAAACAGATGAACAAAATATATATTTTATAGGGAATGTGCTAATTTTTGTTAAATAATTCAATTAATAAACTAATTAAGTAATTTGAGAAATAAAAGGATTAAAAATGCGTTAGTTTACGAGAAACTGAAAAATAAATAAAGTGTTAAGTAGCGAATGTGCACATCCATTAGTATACCTATTGAATAAAGTGAATGCAACAGAAAGTAACGAATGTGACAACATTCGCTACTTGTATTGTTGTACTGTAACAATCCATGTTAACGAACAATTTTCAAAAAATATACTAATGAATGTTACCATTCGCTACTTGTAACTTTTAGGTATGATTCCTTGTTGGATATTCGCTACTCTTCACTTCTGTAACTTTAACAATTATTGGTTAATGTAATTTCTGTAACTTTAGGTTAATTAGGGACACTTCCAGGATCACAATGGTTCACTTATCCCATTTTTGACAAACAGGCTCATTCGCTACTTCTGAATTAAGCCATCGACATATAGGCTCCCCTTTAGCCTATTGCTCATTGAAAAATTAACCCAATTATAAACAATTGAAATTATTATAAATTATCATGTTAATATTATAGTAAATGCCATTTCTATTTCACCCAAAAATGTGGAGATAACTGCACTTGGTCGGCCGACTACAAGTACTGATACCCAGGCATCAAGCTCAAGCCCACATTTTCGGGGTGACCCAGAAATGGCATTTACTATACTTCTTGAGTTAATTCTATGAACCCTTGCAAAATTATTGCTATTTCTATTCGGCTTATTTTTTTTCCGCTCCACATCTTCAGATGGCCAGTATAGTATGCCAAGTATGTGACGGGGTAAACACAATTTATGAACTAACTCAAAAATAAAATTAAATGTAGGCACTTTTTGAATCATCTCGCTACCAAGTATTTAAACCTACGAGCTAAGCTTACTTTTGGTAACTCAATTTTTTTTTTCAAATCAACCTCATCCATCATTGCATTGACCAAACAAATATTTCCCAAAAAAAAGTAAATGTCATCAACTCATGACAATCATCGATAATGAATTCCTGAAGAGGGCAGTGAAGGGCTGACAAAAAATTATGGCCCGAAAACCACTTCAAATTCAGTTTCTTAGGTCTTCACATGAATCCATCCATTCCAAGACAATGGACGAAAAAGGAAGGATTCCCCAAAGATGCAAGAGAACCGTAGCAGCTTAACATATTATTCCTTAAAGGCAGGAAAGGAAATCATCCTTTCTTATGTTTACGATTATAGTTTTCATTTTTGTTTTAGCCTCCTATTAAGGACATAAAAATGTCCAATGGACCAGGAGGTGATAAGTGCATCAAACAGATGTACAGAAATGGCTTTTCTACGATGCCATGCTACTTCATTAGTATTATTGACTAGCTAGAGATCTCGGTAACTAAAGGATAACGTCAGAGACGACGGTCGGGTTTTGGCATGGATGTAGCAATTTCTGACATTTTCACATCGATGGGTGACCGTTTGTCGTACAGTGTGGGGGCCTGAAGAATTATTCCACAAGTGCCTACAACACAAGCTAGTGTGAAAATCCATAGAAATAAACGATCCAACACCATTGCCACGTATTTCCAATCTTCTTTTACCTGCAATTAGAATTCAAGATAGAATATAAATAAAAAAAAATGATAAATATAAAAAAGGGCAAATGGCGCCATTTTGTAGGGTATATATCTTGTGAAAATCTGATTAACAGGGACTAGATGGCGCTACAAAATATTATAGATTCTGAGAAAATGCAAGACTAGTTCGAAAAACAAGTTTAAATTGATGCATTATTTAAACAGAAATATCGATTCTAAGTTAACAAGAAGGAGGAGGAGGAGGAGGATGTTAAAATGGTTCAGTGATTTTTACGCATAGTCGCTCCAATCAGCACTCTATGTATAAAATATTGGGAAGAAAAAACAGACTGATTTCTTTTTAAAGTAGCCCAAAAAAGGCCGACTATAACTATGCGCTCATAGCATAAATGGCATGCATCCACCCCAGAGTAAAAATCAACATAGTTTCCAAATATTACTAATGGTTTTGTTCATTTTTGTTGGTGTTGGTATTGGCAACATGGGGATTTGGGTAAAAAAAGGCCATTTTTGATACTGGGCACACGTTATCAAACTTGATTTCTTAACATAAGTTTTGAAAGAATAAATCAATAAATAATATCTAATTGCCGTATCATTAAAGGGAAAGTCCCAATTTAAAAGAAGTTGGTTGCAGGAGGAAAATTGTAATTTGATTTGAGCCTAACAACCAATAAATAAAATGTCCTGAATACATGGATTTTGATTAAAATAGAAAGCCCAACTAGGCACCATTGTACTGAGTGTGTAGCACACTCTACTGGATAAAAGGCATCACTTCTTATGAAACACATAGACACGCATGTCCTAGAGGGCGCCACCAACTATCAGTGTCTGTTGAAATCTGTGGAAAAATGGCGCCTAATATGTATTTAGCAAACGGCGTGAATTCTTCAATATGGAAACTTTGTTGCAATTATTATTGTCACACCATTCATCTCTAGTAAATGTGCACAACTTAAATATCTCTTGTTACAAAGTGGGACTTTCCCTTTAAGTTACAAGCAGCATTAACTAAGGTTGTAAGAATCGGTTGTAATTTAATTTAAAAAAAACATTACCATCATAAAACTGTGGGACAAATTTACAAGAGTTCTTCTTACCCTTAAACTATCCTGTTCCCTTTTGACGTGTTCCGTAATGAACCGCACTCCTTCAACGGCGCGATACACTTCCGGACAGTGATGTCCAAAGGCAGAACGGCAACAAAAGCGATCCGTGTCCACTGATGTGGTTCCGGTCGCACCTTCTTCGGCCGCTGCCCCGTGGATCTTGCACCCTTCGTTCAGGCCTAAATTATCGAAAGCCGCAGGTAAATCTTGAGGCGAGAAGTCCCTTTCCCGACTGCTCCTCCTTTGCGCCCCCGAGCTGCCCGAGTACCCTTGGACCCTGGAGCATCCATCCCCGTGGATGCAACAATGCCGAGCGGGGGAATCCGCCCCTAAACCGCTGTGATAACTTTCCCGAAGTTCCACACCATTACAGGTGCGCACCGTAAGTTTCTGCTTGCCTTGCTGCTGTTGATGGGGTCGCCTCATGACCAGAAGTCGTGGCAAAATATGAATGAAAACTCGTCGCACCCAGGGCGACATAGTGTGCGTGGTGGGCGAACGAAAGTGCACATTGAGCACTATAACCGTGACACATATGGATAAGGTCACCAAAATCATAGTGAATAAAAGATATTTTCCCAATAATGGCACCGCGATGGATGTGGGCGGAATGATTTCGGCTAACAGCAGGAAAAACACAGTAAGGGACAGGAGAATGGAAATGCTTAACGTCACTTTTTCTCCACTATCTGAAGGTAAATAAAAAACCAAAACAGTCAAAAATGATATAAACATACATGGTATAATAAGATTCACCGTATAAAACAGGGTTTTACGTCGCATACTAATGCTAAACGTGATATCGACGTAGGGTTCGTCGCAGCACGTGTAATATTTCTCATTACGAAGCGCAGGAACGTCCAAAATATCCCATTCAACACTGGGATAAAATTCACTCAAATCAACACCAATTTCCACCGTATGCGTATTTGGAACTTCCTCCATATGTCGAAGATCAACCTGGAAAATAAAGACAAGTACATTTTAAACCCATAGCCTATTCCATTGAAAATTCCAAAAAAAAAAATCATAGGCGCTGTCCATAAATTACGTCAACACAAAATGCCTGTTTTTAGGACCCACCCACCCCAATAGTTGACGTTATCTTTTTCGTTATACCATATACTTTTTATTTTAATGATTACATTTTTATATTTGACCAAATAATAATTTTTAGGCTGTTAAATTTTGAAAGTGAACTTAAGCAAACTATTACTAATTAATATCGATGGCTTAATTCAGAAGTAGCGAATGAACCAAAAGTTGCTTTAGAGATAATAAGTGTTTTTATGGAAAAAAAGGTATAATTTGGAAATAAACAATGTTAAAAAGGCTGAAACTTGGTGAACAGATAAAAAAATAAATTTTATAGAGTTTGTGCTAATTTTTTGTTAAATAATTAAATTATTAAATTAATTAAGTAATTTGAGAAATGCAAGGCTCAAAAATGCACATTCGCTAGTGAGACTTTGATTAAGTTTGCAGGAAAGTGAAATAAATTAAAGTGTAAAGTAGCGAATGTGCACATTCATTAGTTTACCTATTGAATAAAGTGAATACATAAAAAGTTGCAAATGTTGTCATATTCGCTATTTGTAATGTTATAAAAATCCATGTCACGAACAATTCTTAAAAGGTCAAGTAACGAATGGTACCATTCACTAGCTTTTAGGGATGATACCTTGTTGGATTTCTCTATTCTTCACTTCTGTAACGTTAACAATTATTATTGTTAAAAGTAATTTCTGTAACTTTAGTTGAATTAGGGACACTTCAAGGATCACAATGGTTCACATATCTCATTTATTGAAAAATTGGCTCATTCGCTACTTGTGAATTAAGCCACCAATATCAAAATATAAGAAAAAAAATTTAATACAAGCCCAAATTTCTGACGTTAACTCTTGAGCCAAGGACTACCCACGTGATACCTTATTCATCAACTTTTGGTAATATGACCCACCAACCTATTTGCAAACGTAATTTATGTACGGCGCCATATTATTAGCAATTCACGAATTAAGCAATACTACTGGCGCCCTCTTACGACAGAGTGCAGAATGACATAGAAGGGTTTAAAAGTTTGAAACTTTAGAACAAGTTTTCGGAAAGATTTGGCATGTATGGAGAGAGAAAGAAGGAGTTAAAAATGACATTTTCATTTAAATGTGACTTATGAAAGCAATTTGCAATCACATATTTATAACCCATTTATGAAAAGAGAATTTGTGGAAAAATTAATAATAAACACATCCAATTTTTGCTTAATTGACAGCTAATTTCACTTTTGTTTAGATTAAAACTAGCAAAGCCTTTTCAAATTTTAAGTAATAAGGCAATATGGGATTAATTAAGTAGTTCTAAATGAGAGATGTAAAATTTAGTAGAGAAATAAAAAGGTGTATTAAAGTTATAAGTACATCACAAATGGAACATTTAATCCCTACAACTAGGATGGAAATTTTATATGAAATAATAATGACTAAATATCAGTACAACTTAATCCAACTTAAGCTGTAATAATGGATTCTACCTTTATTTTCTTTAATTAAAACTTTTTCATTTAAATAGTTTGTAATCTGATTTCACTCTAATATGAGTTCAAGATAATTGTATGCAAATGATTTTATCCAATTATGCCGAAGACAAGCGCAATAAAATCAGGCTTTAAGCTGGTTTGATGAAACAAATCAATACCTAATTACCCTATCAACTTTTTTTGGAGCATTTATTTTTAGAAGTAAAAAGCCTGAATCAAAAAGCTAAAGAGCTGAAACTTCCGATTAATCAAATTCAAAAAATGAAACCACTTTTCGAGACACTTCCTACAGACATCAAAGACTAAAAAAAAATTGCATTAAAAATGAAATCCAATTCTACTTTCATAAAAGCTATAAAGCTTTCATGGTGAAATCAAATTGGTTTTAACGTTTTAATGAAATGCATTTCAATTTGATCAACTGGCAACTTAAAATTACGAGCCAATTTTCATAAATTTGAGCTTTAAGTGAAATGTACTTTGATGACTAAGATTACCAACTTAAAATTTAAAAAAAAAACTGAATATCAGAATCCATTGCGAATAACAATTTTTGCAACAACTGAATTTGATAAGAAAATTCAATCTTTTCTCTCCTTAATTTTGACTGCCACTTTTCCTTAATCTAATTGAATTCAGACAGACACATCAAGGATATCTACATAATACAAAAGCTTTTTTGAGTATTTGCAAATATAGAACGAAAGAAATGCTAATTCGCTTTTTAATTTTATAACTGAGATATGTCGAGTGTTGAAATTGATAATATAATTGCCTAATATATATGCAATGGCTTTCTAAGATTTCACTTAAGTCTAAATTTACATCGAAAACGACAAGCTGAATTCACACAAAAATTATTAGAAAAATTGTCCTCGGTAACTAAAACTTGCTCTAATTTTAGTCAAAATACAACGGTTAAAATTTAAGTCTTAAATGCATTTACCAAAATTTCACAACAATGTTCTATCGAGTATTTGCATTAGGAAATCAAAATAAGGAATAAACAGAATCAGAATGGACTTTGCTATGACCCTTTAAAATACGTCATGAGGCAGTCTTCAATTATGCATGCATTCGAACAACATTTGGCTCCTCTGATTGGCTCCAACTGAAATGGAACAATCTAGTTTAAAGGCGCTCGCTTGCATTATGCAAGTGACGTATAATTGCTTCATGGGCAAGTGCTGCCTGATGACGTTTTTCAATTAAAGGGACAGTCCCACCTTATCTCAAGTATTTTCTGCAAGAAAGAAGGAAAAGAAACAAGAAGAGCGTAGAAATTGAAATTTAATTTATAACGACCATTCAATAGTTATTAATTTTGAAACATGCCAATATGGACAAAAATCTCGATGGTTGATGGCAGCCATGTTGGGAGTCATTTTGTCAATCCCTCTAGTAATAAACTTGATGGTGTACAAGTTTTTTTGTAACAGAAAATGCGCATAACTATTCCATAGCGATAAAGTGAAGCCAAATTGAACCCCCCTTTGCACGCAGCGCCATTCTGCCTGGGTGGGGGACTATTATTAAAATGGCGCCTATCATCTTATTTGAAAACGTCGTGATTTCTGAATAAAGGTAGTTATTAATAAGACTGTCCTTTTTATTATTAATAATCTTAATTTTAAGATACATGTGTCCCAAAGTGGGACTGCCCCTTTAAAGATTCTTGAAACTTTTACTGTCTATTAAATACCTATACAGAATATGGTTATGAAATTTTGGGTAATGCATTTTTTCATCACTATATTGTAAAAAAAAGATCTTATTTTAGGGTGATCTTCCCCAGTGAGAAAAAATAAATTTCTGTTCATCATGGTCTTGAACAACAGCTGAGATTTTTCCAAAAATTTTAATTACTAAAAGCTGGTCCAGATGTTAAGATGAAATCCATCAGCTGCTCAGTTTCATCATTCTCAAATTTAAAATTGGAAAGATGCCAGCTGTTTAAAATTCTTTTATAAACAAATGTCTTTTCTCATTTTATTAAAATTTGTTTTTCTACCATAAGTTGTTGAAATGCGAATGATTTTTACTTAAAATGCAGCTTAAAGTAGCAAGAAATGGATTCAATTCTAAATACTTTTCGTTAGGAAATTCTTCTGGGTAGATTGCTGAAGTCTGGAATAGTGATTTATGCTGGGAATAAACATAAAAATAACATGTTTTTCGAAGTTTATTCCCAGCTTAAAATCACTATTCCAGACTTCAGCAATCCACCCTCTATTGCTTAAAAGTCAGCTATTTTTAAATTCTGAGCTTAATTTTTAAGATAGAAACTGGCACTTTTGGATGCACCCTCACATTTTGGTTCCCTCGAATAGAATCTACTTGTTTTGAGTCCACCTTGACCCTATACCCAAATATGGGTAGGCCTACTCAATACCCAAAATTTTTTACTCATTTCTATGTACGAAATGAGAATTTTTCTAGCACTTTTCATCTTCAGTGGTCAAAATGAATAACTTTTTTTTGATATCTAACCCTAACATTCCATTGATCTATCAGATAGAACAACACTTTCTACAATTTTATGTAAATAATATCTTATTTTCAGCAAAAATGGACGCTTTTGGTTTTTAATCTCAGCTCTTCAATTATTTCTCTGCATTTTGCTGTAATAATTTTTTGTTCTCGAAAAAGGGGGATTTAGCCATCCCAACCAAAAATAAATAAAAGATGACGTCACTAACATGACAGAACCAATTCAGTCGATAAATCACTTTTCAATTTAACGACACAGAATTTCACGAGTCAATATAATTGCCCATTTTCAAAATTTTGGGGCTTAAAAAGTAGGCAAAATCCAGTTGAAAATCAATACCAACTCGAAGTTTTACCTGAAATCCGCTGTAAGTCCAAGAACCAAATTTCATGACACAAGTCTGTTCATCAAATGGAAAGTACTCAACGTCAATTTCACAAGAGCTTTTATAGATGGCCGGGGGTTTCCATTCAACCCTGCCATCAAAACGAAGAATGGCCTTAGTGGTCAACGTCACTTCGAAATTTCCATCGGCACTGTAAGAATGCAACAAATAAAAACATAAAATATGTGGCATATACAAAGAATTGAACCCAAGACATCTTAAAATTTGAAATTTAGTATTTTTATGACTTTTATGTTTGAAGGGGTTGCGTTATTGGGGCGACCCCATACACTCTCAGAGAGAATGCTGAGGCTTCAATACACCAAAATACATACAAAAAATCTGAAAAAAAACTTTGACATGAGAAGACTTTAATGGGAAAATGTGATTATAAGAGTAAGAAGAATATGCCATAAGATTGGGTTCCTACGTGAAATGTCAGCTGTCACTATGAATACAGCGACAATAGCATTGGTATAAGCCTACTTTGAAGAGACACTATTGCATGAAAATTGCATAATGAAAAATGGGAAACCTGATATCGATAGCTTAATTCAGAAGTAGCGAATGGGCCAAAAGTTGCTTTCGAGATAATAGCGTTTTTATGGAAAAATGGCATAACTTGGAAATAAACAATAATGTTAAAAGGGTGAAATTAGGTAATCAGATGAAACAATATATATATATATATATATATATATATAT
>JAQIXP010003319.1:0-13234 GCA_034700285.1 Proteroiulus fuscus
GCAGAAAAAATGGCCGCCTCCTTCCGTAATATGCGATTGCCCCCCCCCCCTTAGCAAAATCCTGTATCCGTCCCTGACATAAGTACCACTTATATATATAAGTACCTACACATGAACACTTTCAATGGTTTAATTTCCAAAAGTAACTATACTAGATGGCGTCCATAATTATGTTCCAAATAATATATGGTAAAATGGCGCCTTCTACATATTTTGAAAAATCATGATTTCTGAATTATGATAAGAGAAATGAAAATATTAATATCACTGCTCTCCTCAACTATTGTTGATTTCGAGTTTAAAAACCATGCACTTGTTTATTTTAGGGTGAGACTTTCCCTTTAAAACTGCTTCTGAATAGCTTCTTGCAAGATCATCTAACAAGTAGTTTTCTGCAGAAATTGAACACAGAATTAAGTTGACGAATTTCTACAGAATGGTTAATGTTATGCAGAAAAGTAGACTATTTAAATCCATCACAATTTCTGTAGAGCCAACAAACAATGTTGCTATAGAAACTTTTATGCAGCTTATTACATTTCTGCAGAACAATAATTACAAAATATTTCATCTGAAATTCCTCACTTTGATTCTAAAATGTATTTTTTGCAGAAAAACAGTACCAGAATATTTATTTCTCATTTGCATGGAATACAGTGTACATTCATTTTTCATCACAATTCCTCAATTATTTTAAACAATTTAGTCAAATTTTTCAAGCTTGAAACACTATTATTTGTATATTCAAATTTTTCCATTACACTAGTCTAAAATTGATAATTAATGTTTAATTTTTTGAACTGCTAGCAATAAAAATTCTCTCTACACAAATATTCCAAAAATTGCCAAAATTGAATTCTTTAGATAAATTTCCCTTCACTGTGCAAAATCCATTGTTTATATTATAAATGGCAATTTCTGGACGATTCAACTTGTGCAATGGTGCAATTAAAACATTAAGCAAATTACAAACAGTAAATGGCCTCGTATGCAAACTAATTCAGAGGAATGTAAATTGCATTTGGTAACGAAAATAGGAAAATAATTTGAATAAAATTAGTGGAAACTCAATGTTTTAGAAAAATATCAATGGTTTTCAGACAGCAAATGGGAGAGCCAATATTCTTGTGACATAACCTCTCGAAACTACAGAGTTCAACACCCTCCAAAGTGCACAAAACAGGGATAGTTTGGTGAAAAAGGTTCATCCTCATATGGAAGGCAAATGGCAAAAATATTACAATTTTTCCAAAATCGATCAAAACTTAAGAAGACAAACTGACTTCTAGGAAAAAAAGTTGATAAAAAGCCAACTGGAATACAGCAAAAAGGGCATTGCCAATTACATTTCTTAGCCCTTATGCCATGGATAATGGGATAATGGTGGCAAAGGGGTCATCTCTTTATATATATATAGGATACATGCAGACTTAACACAGAATAGTATCTTTTAAAAAATCTTTTTTTAGTGGTTAAAAATGTAGCATGGGCAAAAGTTTGCCCAAACTGCTTTGCACGGTGACACCATGCAGTTAAAATCGCAGTGGCTTATGTTGGCATTTCTAATAATAGCCTTATGCTGCACTCAGGGTCAATTTTATTTTTTTTAAAATTAAAGGGAAAGTCCCACTTTGTAGCAAGTGATATTGAAGTTGTATACACTTACTAGATATGAATGCCTGTGACAATAATATTTGTAGCAAAAGTGCCATATTGAAGAAACCCCAACGTTTGACAAATACACGTTAGGCGCCATTTTTCCATAATTTCAGTAGATACTGAAAGTTGGTTGCGCCCTCTAGGCCATGCATGTCTACGTGTTCCATGAGAAGTGATGCCTTTTATCCAGTAGAGGGCGCTATATACTGTCAGTAAAATGGCGCATATTTGGGCTTTCTATATTTTTATCCAAATCCATGTAATCATTACATGTTATGTACTGATTGGTGGGTTCAAATCAAATGACAATTCCCATGCCTATCCTAATTTCCATGCTCTTCTTCTTACAACCCACTTTTTTAAAAGTGGGACTTTCCCTTTAACTTTAAAGAGAAAGTGTCACTTTGCACAAAGTTATATTTAAAAGAAAGGCAATGGAAAGTTAATGGGATAACCGAAATTAAAAGTACTAACCAACATTACAAATAAGTAATTATGAGAGTTTGACCTTCACTGCTCAGTACCATATTTTAATTTTTTTCCACAGCGCCACCTGTTAGCTACTACAGTCATTTTCACTATTGAAAGCTTCACAAAAATCCCCAATAGATGGCGCTACTTAAAAACAAACTAATATCCACCTTTATCAGAAAAGTCGTGATTTATTATTTATTGTAAGTTGTTGTAAGTGAAAAAAATTAGATTATAATTGGTAATGGCCCCAAAAGCTCTAACTGTTCAGAGACCAACAAAAACTGTTTCCGAGTTAAGCCACGAGGTATGGTGTCGCTTTGTGTCAGCATGGAACAAACAAAAATTATGGTTACCAGGCACACTAACAAACCAATAATGTAATTATAATCAACGTTATATAGGCGCTGGCTTGTAATTAATAACAACACTAACAGTAAATAAACCAGGATAAGCCTACTTTTTCTTCTTGGATTAACGTTAGGCCTACGCTTGCCAATTAGTTTTAAGAAAGAAATGCCAATAGGCCTAAGTGCAGAATAAAAGTATAGGAAACTATACAACACATATCCCATCACAATTCGCAGCACGTCTTCTTATTTATGTAGCGTCAATTTCATTAATTAATAAAGAATTTTACTTCATAACATACCAATGAATGTCCAATATTGAAACAAATATGAACATTTCAACCATAAGCATCTACAGAGGATCACCTAGACTTAAGCCTATCACTCCAATGCCAAAAAAAACGAGTTCTGAATAATGAAACTGACCAGTATGCATGCCGAGCTCTAATGGTACCCCCTTTCAAAAGAAAAGCGCCATCTGTGATGAATAAATCTCAACTACAATTTTCCCCATTGCATACTAACATGGCGGCTCATGTTATTTGCCATTAATAAGAGTTTTAGACGCATGCGCCATCTATGCTAATCGAATACTAAATAGCCGAAAATTTAAATTAAAACATTTGTTGTGTCCCATTCAAGAAAAGAGTGAACTGAAGAATTCCATAGTTATGCAACCAAAAACTAACTAGCCTAATTTTCATTAGTTACGCGTCAGCATACAAGAAGTCAGGAAGTTTTATATCTATAGAGATCGGATAATGGCCGAATTAACAAATGAGTGGGAAAACAGAAACCAATATAGGTTTCTTTTCAGTTTTAAACTTTTCTGAAATTTGCACTTGTTAATAAATGGCATTCGAGTGACCTTGACTATTTTTCTTACTAAAAACATTACAGAGATTCCTCTCCTTAAAAATAATTCCCTCATTACTTCTTATATTTCCTACATTAGCAAATTTTCTAAATATGGAAATTAAGGAGTAACCTAATTAGATATTTTATACTACACATAAATAACATTACCTAAGCCATAACTGATGTAATAATTTTAATCATTCTATATATAGCATCTGAAGCTACTTAACTCTTGCGTATACTAAGGAATATAATTTATTAAAGACATTTATTTGAAAATATGATGTGTAGGCTTACCTATTCAGCCGTAGGCATAAATTTCCGTCAGCCTAAAATGTTATCCTGCCATCGTTAATGAAAACAAAAACTATACCTCTAAATCTAAATATTATATTCAATAAAACGAATATAAATAAACATTGTAAGCTTAGTAAATTTCAATATGACAGAAATATGGAAAGCAGTCCTATTTTTCCCCGTGAATCCAAACTGCTGAAAGGCAAAGTTTTGACTGTGATAGATGCGTGTATTTGCCAAGAAATCTGCATGCAATATTTGAACTTTGTATCAGAAATTTGAATGCCTTTGGCCACAATTTGTCTTTTCGTACAGTGGAATTCGACCTAGATCAGTGACGTCATACCAGGCCCCTTTGCTCTTTTCGCTCCTCCAAAAGATGCAGCGCAATATTTCTTAAGAAATTATATAATTATCCAACAAATATTATCAAAAAGAAAAATCTAAAATGGCTATTCAACTCGCGTTTTTCAACAAACTGAAAAGACTCATTATTACACTCGATTAAATGCACTGCTTAATTAACATTCCTCTTATTTGCCTGAATGTATTCATATTAAAAATTGCTTTTGTGCATTTTTAACTAAGAAACACCAAGGCCTCGTATATTTCAAAGGCCTGCAAACTGAGCATTTATGGCGCACCACATTAATTCCGCCATTTGATTCCAATGGTAATAGTCAATGGTTCGGCCAGTTGAGGGCACCAAATAAAATACAGTGAATACATGAGCTAATAAAATTTTAATAATTGTTGCTAGTAGTTAATTAAATAATATTTTTATGTTAATTCTATCAAATTGATCAATTCTAATTCTTGCAATAATACACTAATTTAGTAAATATTAATAACGTACGAATAAATACGATTTTATTGTGCATGGTTCTATACAACGATTTTGGTTCTATAGGTTTGCATATCAGCTGAGAAAAAATATTCACTGTAGCTGGCGCCCCCCTTTGCCTGTGTGCATTTTTCTAACTATATAATATTTAACCAAACATCCCCATAGAAATTTCGTTCAGTTTGCAGGCCTTTTCATAAATGGCGTTTCTACAAAATGCAAACATTCAATAAACGCCCTACAAAATGGCATCCTTCGTTGTTATTATTATGGGCTTTAGTAAACATTGTATAATGGTATAGTAATGTGGGCGAACGATTATGATATGGTTTACGTCTAATAAAATATCCAAATGTGAACAAATGCGTTGGATAACAGCGTTTCAAAATTTGGTACGATATTATCCCATATTTAAAACGCTAATGTGCATGAATGCATTTTTCTCAAATTTTCTATTAATTATTATACGTGAACGGATTCATACATAATTCCCCACTTTAACGCCACTTATACCATTGCATTGTTTACGTTTATTACCAGGTAGTAAATAGGTTGTAAAATTTCGTGTAACATCAGTTGTGTATACATTTGTATGTATATTTCAAATTTGAGGTTGAGAACATATAAGGTTGAGGATGATTACATTACTTGGTTTTAAATATTTCCTACTTAAGATTTTTTTAAACTAGAATAATATAAAAATATAGAACATATGCCAACCAAAATACATAAATTTAGAAAAATAAAGGAATTGCCTGTATATCTTTAATTTAAAAATGTTATACTTCGCAACCCACATTTTTACAGAAAAAGTCATAATGAAAAATTAATCTTATGAATTTTAGGCCTACGTGAGGCTAAAAATTTACAACGCGGAAACCGCTATCAAAAATTCCATAAAAACTATAGATTAAAAACATAACCAGCCCTACGTATGTAAACTTATTATCAAAATAAATCAATGAGTAAAAGCTTCGAGTGTAGACTGCAGATGACAATTTCAGACAAATTGGCAAAAAATTGTACGGAAATGTACGGAAATTCCTCATTAAATTGGAAGCCAGAGCAATGAACTTTTAATGGCATCTAATATTATAATTCTTAATATCTTTGCCCCTCTTTGTTGGCCTCAACTTATCTTTCTTTTATTCCAAAATAATACTTAGCTATCGCGGCAGTGCCAAAAATACCGTAACAGGAAATGCTATAGCTTGGTCCTACAGTATTTCAAATCGATAATAACTTAGGTCTACTGCTTATATAAGTCAATGCAGTTTCCTTTTGAACTTAATCGGTTGCAATTACGCTTCAACATCACCAAACAGATTCATAGTGAAATAAAAGTGGATTAGAAAATCAGGAAAGTAATCAACAAAAGTTATAATGGTTTACTCACAGAATTACACGATTGTATTGGGTTAGAATCAGGAATTATACCCAGATTCTCTGGAATTTCCCAAAAGTAATTCAGCAATTTTTGCATTGATACAATAGATAAAAATTAGGATTTTGGGGGCATTTAGCAGTAATGTGTTTCCCTCAAGGTCAAGGGTCTGTCTACCACATTCTTAGAAAACATGACTAATAATGCTACTTATATATTAAATATTTGACTTTTTTTTATTCATAGCCTTGCATATCATGGTTTGAAAGCTCGTGTACACGTTTGCACTATTTCTTCAATATTTGAAAATAAAACAGATCTACAACAATAAATTGAAAACTAGAACGTACTAGCATAGCATATAAAGGGGACTTTATATATTTTAAGGTTCCCTTTATATGCTATGGTACTAGACAATATCATCCATATAATACAATGCAAGCTGGCCACTTGCATGTTGAAATTGAAAATAGGGCCCAACCGCTATACAGAAAACTTTTGCAAATCCCATTGGCATTAAAAATTTTCATGGAAGACAGTTTGTACAGAAATTTATGTGTGAAAACTGTACATGCCTAATCACACAACATTTAACAATGCTCGCTAACTGCTTTCACACAAAATAATATCGCTCAAAATCAGTCTTGGGATAGGGAACTGAAGCGAGTCACACGGTAAAAATGGTTTGACAAAATCCAAACGGATTTCATTTGAATTCAAAATAAGGGCTAACAAATACTGAAAGATAACATGAAGCCTACCTTACATCATCATTTTGCAAAACAAGTGTCCAAATTTGATTTTTTAAGTTGTAAATTGACTGGTAAAATCAGCAGTAAACCAGCTGTAGATGAACACCCGCCATTTGTAAATTCAAGACTAAGCAGTGTGACTTATGGGGATTTTTTTTGTCTCAATTTCCCTATTCCCTGCATTCCTTCATTAAAACATGAGATTTCCTAATCAAATACAAGATTTACATTTATAAATCTTAAAAACAAACTAAAAACCAATTCAAATCCAATCCTTTTTATATAATTATAATCTCATTCGTGCAATTTAAAAAATAGCATACAAAAATAATCTCAATTGGTTTGAGATAATCATATAAGCATGGCAGCACTGACTTGCGCACTAAAGAACAAACTTCTGAATTATAATATGGCATAATTTGAATAACGACTGTGCTTATTTCCTGAATATATCAATGTGCAAACATGCAATCATTTACGTTATAAAATAATAAAAAGGCATTCAGACTCACACATATACACTAAATAAAACTGGGTAAAAATTTTTCAACTAAAAGTTACCTTTTTTAATCGAGACAGTTGAGTATAAACAATTGTTCGTCCTTCAAATAAATACATAAATGGCACTTTGGTCACAAAATGACTGTGGAGGATGGAAAAAAGAGATAAAATGTAGTTACCCTCGCTCCACAAACTAACGATGAAACAAGTCAATAGTAAAAAAACGAACAAAAAAGCTCTCCTATATAATTGGCTTACAAGCGTTTAAAACGGAGCTCTTCCTGTTCCCTCGGTCAATAGTCATTTGCCTTTTAAAACTTGGATACATCCCTGAAAAATTCAAAACATGAATTATAGATTGGGCATGACAAAAAATTGGGAGGGTGAAACTAATGAAACACTTTGTGCAGTTGGCACCAGTACCAATATAATGTTAACTATGACTACATGCAGTGTACGTGTTAGGCTTTAGGTTGTATCTTGTTCATGCAAGTTTGCTCCGAAAGAGAGAAGAGGTATAGAGCTGAAATGGCAGAGAGAGAATAAGTTGGGGTGGGGAACATTTCTAGAGCAACCGAAAACCTTAGCATATGTCACAACATAGACAAGAGAGCACACACTAGCTTCTATACCCGAATCACAGCAAATAAGCAGAATATTCATATGTTTTGGAGAAAAATAAAACAAAATTGGATAAATCAAGCTTGAATTTTAATTAGTAGTCAAATCCCAAAAACAAAAATTAGGAATGAGCCAACAAATCTCTAAAGCTAGACATCGTGACCTGCTTTCTTCCAAAAAAATATTTGTAAGATTTATTTTGGATTACACAGCTGGCTCAACCCTCATTACTAGTAGGCAGTGGGCACTATGGCGCTGTTCACATATATCATTTTCAATTCAATTCAACTCAGTGGCCTACGATCAGCATATCATGAAACCACTTGAATGACAAATTTTGTTGGCGACCCTCACCTTAATTTAAATTTTAAAAAAATGTTATTCGGGTACAGAACTAGTGAGTAAGCATAATAAATCATCTATTGCAATGAGATACTTACGGTGAGGGGCCTGGATAATAGTAGGGTGGGGGTCTTTCAAAGTCGGGCACTGTTAAATTGGTAGCGCTATTGTACAGAGGCGGCGCTTCGTTCTGAAAGTCCCATTCCTGAAGCGGCGTCCTGGAAGAAGGCGATGAAGACTTAACTGGAATGTTGCGAAAGGTGTGAGGATCGTCCAGTTCGTAGCCTTCCGTGCCACTACTGTAGTCGCACGTGTTGGCAGGATAATAACTGCCGACACGGTGAGGTGGCGTTTCCGGTCTGCCGTTGGCATAGCCAGGACTAGTGTCGTGCACGTACCCGTTCTGATTGTCGTACGTTAACTGGGGTTTACGCTTCCGCTTCTTATCATTGTGGCTGGATTAACAAACAAGTGATTACGCAAATAAGTTGGCAGTTATAATCACCCAAAATGTTATGAAAAACATACCAAAAGCATCAATTTTGCCTGTAATTCACGCAATTGTTGACGGTGGCAAAGAAAGGGATTGTTACACTATTTTGATTAATTTTCTAAACATTTTCAGGTCATAAAGTGACAACAGATTGATTTATCAATTTTGAAAAAAGAACCAAATTAATTTCTAGGATTCCTCATTTTTCATTTCATGAACTTTCCAGTTTGTGTAACAATCCTGAATGTTAATCCGTACAAAAACAAAATTAGAGAAGAAAACAAGGGTTAAAAATATCTAAAAGAATAAAATAAATCCAGCAAATAGTAGCATAAATTAGTCAAATGTTGGAACGGAAGTTCCAATGAAATAAAACAGAAACGTGTAAGTCAAGAACATGATTAATGTTATTAGTATGTTAATGTTAGGGGTAAGAAACTTGGGTAAATTTTGGGCATGGACGATAAATTTTAAGTGAATCCTTGTTAAATCCACTTGATTTTTGACTGAAACTTTTGGTTATGCATCACTTGCATTAAATTTAGGGCTTATTTTTCCGGAGAGGAGAAATTATTCTCATATTTTTAGCCACTCTCACGTAATGAACCTGACCGAGGAATGACGTACATTTTATATTTTGATTCCCGAAGTTTCCTACCCCTTGCTGAAACGACAGTTAGGGTTAACTTACTTAGCTAAGGGAATGGTGTCTCTATCGGGCAGAATGTCAGAAAAGCAGTCCCTGGAAAGCAAGAGGCACAGATAAAGGTATGCAGAAGAGCGAGGCAGTAAGAAAGATGTTAAAAGGTGTTAGCATAAAAGAAAATTATGGCTGCATGTTTCTCAACAGCATAAGTGTTAAAGATACAGCGTAAGAAAAAAATTGCCGCATTCAAAATTGTGAGGTTTAACCATAAAATAAAATATTAGATAATTTGGTGACCAACTAGAAACAAATTGGGCTTACGATTCCGTAGATGGCAGGGCGTGGAGATCCGTTTTTTGGTATAAAGACGATAGTTTAACAGCCAAAAACAGGCACGGAATGAACATGATAAGGCACCAGCCCAGGCTGGCCCAAAATCCATTCTAAAGAAAGAAAACAGAAGATTTTCACATTTATTAGGATTTCCCAAATTTTTTAAAACAAATCTAATTTCTCTTTTTTTTTAGAAAAGCAACTGGACGTACGAGTGGATCCAATATGCTGCTACAAACGGCAACAATGGAGGCATTCACGGCCTGGCTTACTGGCCAGCACTTTCCGATTTCCTCCTTAACCTGGAAATTGACTCGGTTGGCATATTCGTCTAAATAGCTGGTGAAATTGTCCGCAAGTCTGTTGGCCAGCTGTCGAAAAAAATTAAAGACGTGAAAATGCTGCTTTTTTAATCTACAAATAAATAACTGAATTTAAAATCTTACACTGATGACTTCACTTCTTCCTTTGTTTTGAATGAAATCTTGAGCTTTTTCAGCTTGAGATATGAGGCCTTGCACTCCCTCCTAAATTGACAAAAAATAAACAACAAACAAATTTAAGGTAATTTTAAGTTTCATCAAATTTTACCTTAAAAAAAGATTCACTTGGAATTCACACTAAACAATCACAAGTGCATTGTACACTTGTGATTTAGTGCCTTTATCTGAAACTATTAACTTTAACTGACAACTATTAGTTTCTGGAAACTTAGATTACTTGGCACAAAATTTGTAATTTCTATTTCTGAACAAAACAATCATGATTTCCAAAGTCACAATGCAAATCTTGATTTTTAGCTAAAAAAAACTAGGGTAAAAAAACTATTTACAAAAAACCAGGATTTTTGCTGTTTTTTGGAAATCAACTAATTAAGACACAGACCGATCAATTTAACGTTATAAATATAGAGTTGGGTACCTTTTCATGCAATTTAATATGGTAGATAGTATTTTTTTTTTCTATACTGTACTTCAATAATATGATCATGCCACGGCATATTGCTTTTTCTGAAGGAATTATTTCCATCCCAATTTATTGGTAAAGGTTTTACCGAGAAGGAATCTCCTTTCCCCCCCCCCCCCCCCAGATATTATAGCAATTACAGGGCTCAACATTTCAGAGAATTTCTAGGCTCTTTATACATTTCCTCGTGTATCTAGAAACCTTTAGACTGACTTTAAAAACTTTACTTACTTTAAAGCTGGTTTTGTTGAAACGAATATCTTGCTGTAAATTCTGCAAATTGTTTCTCAACTTTTCCTATAAACAAGAAAAAACTGGTAAGAATCGACTACATTAGAGATAATGAAAAAAGCAATGCATTTCCTACCATGACTCCTTGGATCGGAACAATAACTTTATTCTGTAGGCCTTCCAACACAAGAATCTCGTTCCATAAACGCTTGCTGATCTAAAAATTACAAAATATGTTCACCAACCAAATTCAAATTTACGACAAATCCCCTAAATGGCAATATATAATCATTACCTCGGGCTGAGAAAATTCCAAGTTTTCCCGAACTCGAGTGAGATTCCCGATGAGCTGCGTGAAATCCAATTCCACAATATCGCGTCGCAACTGCATCAGGAATTAAATAAAGATTAGTGATTCGATAGCCAAAAAAATTATAAAGAAGGAACATTTAAATGAGTAAAATACTGACCACTTGGTCATATGAGGTAAAATTTATTTCGGATATCCTAGAATCCGCTAATCTTTGCAGCTGCTGTTTTGCCTGAGGAGTTAGGATGGTAACGCTTGGACTGATGCTAATCTTTTGAGCTAATTCTTTAATTTTATCTTTCACTTGAAATCTCTACAAATATAGTTTTGAAACTTTAATTTTCACCACAAGATAAAACAGCATGTTTGCAAAAAAAATAGCCTACCTGTCTGTAATTTGTCACAGCATCGATATTGACTTCCGATTCGAGGCTAAGAACTTTGTAGATGCTCTCGTTATTATGACAACGCCTAGTTAGAGAAGGGGAAAATTAATTAACTAATTTATAACAAGTAGCCACACGAGAGTTAATGGCTCACCTTAACGTTTCGACAAAGTTGAAATCCTTTCGGTGGTTTTTGGGATACAAATGGTATTGCTTGACAGCCAAATTGACTAGCTATAAATGGAATTTAAATTTAGTGTTAAAGAAAAGTCAATTCGGATGTTAGTGATAATTATCCAATGCATACCGTGAGCATATTTGATGAGTTCGGATTATGAATGATTGGATCACAGACCACACGAGAGCTAACTCCACCAACCAAAAACAGGGCAGTGGTTATTACCATCAAGATGAAGTAAAACAAAAAGATAAGGTACACGGCTCTGGATAAAGAGAAAAAAATGAAAAATACTCAATTTCGTAGTCAGAAAATTAGGTAAAAACAAATTATAGGAAATATGAGATTTCTTAAAGCAATAATTTTGTTAAAGAATGTACTAATTTCCAAATACTTACATCATGACTAATCTTGACCCAGTCCCTTTTGTGCACGAATCATCGCTGTACACATAATTAGGTTTACGGCCACAAAATCCGCAGAATAAGCCGAAAACGAACAGAAGCGTGATGAGCAGTACAACGCAGCACATGGCGACACTCACGTAATATCTGTCGATAAAAGTTAAAATGATGTTAGGCATAAAATGTGCTGAATTCAAATCATTAAATTCCGGAAAACTCGATAAATGATACTCACCGATAAATGGCATAGTTATCAATATAGAATTTAAGCTCATCGACGTAGTGTACTGCAGGCTGCAGTTCCACCTCATCGTCGATATTATTGCATATTTTCTTGGAATTCTTTTCCAAATCGGCCCCGACGTCCCGCACGGACCGTTTGATTTGTGGAATGGTTTTATTCACTTCATTCTGGATGTGAGCGCTGATTCCATCCAGAGATTCCTTTCCTTTTCTCACTTCAGTCTCGATATCCTCTCTAATTAGCCTGGAAATCTCCGTTGCCACTTGTCTGACATCGGGCAACTGGACAAAGAACAAAAATAGGAAAATATAGTCGAAATAATCTTGAGGAAGGATATAAATACGAAAGCTTGGAAAAACAACGTACTAATCTGAAATCTGGCTTAACTCTCAACAAGTCGAGCCATTCCTGAAGCTGTCGGCAGGTGTCAACTTCGGGCGTGCATAGAGCGATCAAACGTTGCAAGTTGGGTCGAGATTTATTGAGCGTGTCTTCCAAATCACTGGCCAGTTGCTGATACTTTAACGTGTTTTCAACTATGCCATTTAAATCCTCCCTTACGGCTCCCAAACCTGCAACGAATCCAAAGTCCAAAATTAAGTACTCCTGGATTAGCAACTTAGCAGAGCACTAATTTGTTTCAAAACACAAAGGGTGATACTTTACAGAGCAGCATTTTGGACATTTAAGTGGTATTCTGATAGAAAGATTTGGCAATTTTGCGTGAATTTCATGTCAACAGCACCATCTACAGCGACTAATTTCTGGTTTTTCAGAGTTGAATTTGAAAGTAATTTTTTTTTACAATTTCAGGGAGTTTGGTAATTTTGCGTGAATTTCTTAAAGGGGGCTGTGTCCACACTTTTTAGAGCATGCATGCTCCTATAGGAATCTCCATGTTAAATAAAAGTACAAATTAATCAATAATAGCTAAACATAAATTGACGGGGTTTGATTTTTTATG
>JAQIXP010003320.1:0-13233 GCA_034700285.1 Proteroiulus fuscus
TGTCCTTCATAAAAAATCAAACCCCGTCAATTTATGTTCAGCCATTATCGATTAATATGTACCGTTAGTTAACATGGCGATTCCCATAGGAGCATGCATTTTTTAAAAGTGTGGGCAGCCCCCTTAACAGGCATTTTTAAGTTATGAATGAGTGCATTTTATTTTAACTTATCTTGCATAATTCACTGCTTCAAAATTGAGCACAGTTTCCCTTTAAAAAAGCATAAGATAAATAAATAACACCCATACATAAATACAAATCTCCATTAAATAGTTTTCTTGTAAGAAATAAAGAATTTATACTTCAAGGGAATGTCCCACCTTGTAGCAAGTGATATTTAATTTGTACACACTTACTAGATATTAATGGCAGCAACAATAATAAATGCTGCAGCAAAGTTGCCATATTGAAGAAATCACGACGTATTAATAATGCCAATTTATACAATAGACTATATATCCCGTTTATTTTAGATTTAATTAAAATTCCTTACCCAATTAACTATATTAATTTACTTATCCAGTGATTTATATTCATAAATAGAAGTACCGATACCGGTATTATAGAGCATGGTATAAAATATAATTTTCCTTAAATGTAAACAAAAAATTAAAGGCTAAACTCAAACCACTTTCATTAAACAAATGATACTATCACGCCAAGAGTAAGCAATTATAAATAACCAGATTTCTGAATTAAAAGATAACATCAAATGTACAAGCCCATGGCTCAAACAAACCAAGCTATACAAGAAAGGCGAAAATTTAGGAACATTTCTAATTTGCATCACAATCTTACTGTTAATTGTTTTAATGATACTTTTGCTACCTATAAAATTATAAGATTACATAGACCTACTTGAATCTGCATGTACCATAATAAAATTAATTTGCTAGTGTAACCTGTTGTTCGCCTAAATTAGGCAATCATAAACAAATTTGTTAAGAAAAAAACTAAACAATAAAGGTATAGGGTAGGCCTATAGATAGTTATTGCAATAAACAACTATAAATTTCAACCATCAACTATATAAAAATCGGTCTTTTTCATTCGTCTGCATCTAGTGTAGAAAGTGTAGACCAATGCAGAGCAAAATAGTGCATGGTGTAATTTGGTGTAACTGACGAAATGTGCAAAAACTACACCAAACAACTTTACACCTGAAAATCATGACATCATTGGTACCAATAGGTATTGCTTCATGACTGAAGTGAGCCCCTGAATGGTAAATTTTGGTTTTACACCGTGTTACACCAGGTTTTCACAGGTTTACACTTTCGTGCAACATGGATAAGTACTTGGTGTAAGTATAGTGCGAGCCAATGGAACACTTTGTGCTCCCAGTGCAGGCAAATAGCATAAACCTATTAAAACTGAATTTCACTTTTATGCCTCACACTAATGCAATCAATTTTAGAATTTAAAATTATAATTAAAGATACAATTCATTTATAATTAGTGGTATATTTATGTATAATGTTGGACAACTTGTTTGAAGTTTTTGACATGGCATTCCTAGTAATCGTTGAACTAAATCTAATATGATTGATAATATCATAATTATTGTATTTGCTCGATTGTTAATTACTTATAGGTAGCCCATTTAATTATCTTGTAAACTTGAAGCTATATATAAGTAAAAAAAATGAAAGGCCTTTGACTTTTAAAAAGTTTTTATATGCTCTATAACTTTCTATAACTGTCACAATTTTGAAAGATGTTTCCCGTGAAGTATTTTTTATCAAAGATTATTTGCTTGGAGAAAATAATATAAAATACGAAAACAATTGGTGCAGTTTCCTGAAAAGTTATGTGCATGCCATTTTAAAAACAGTCCGTTCAATCATTTTACTTTCTTATAAAATATGCTTTCTGTCCAAATTGAAAGCAGTTGGGAATGATGTGATATTTGACGAAGGTATATCT
This sequence comes from Proteroiulus fuscus, assembly GCA_034700285.1. Classification (NCBI taxonomy): domain Eukaryota; kingdom Metazoa; phylum Arthropoda; class Diplopoda; order Julida; family Blaniulidae; genus Proteroiulus; species Proteroiulus fuscus. The sequence continues at coordinate 1,928 of JAQIXP010003320.1, forward strand.
GGTTTATCATGAAAAGGTTATAAACTACATATAATAAATAATTATTTGAATAGCCCTCCTAAGGGGATAAAAGTATTTAAAAATAATTGGGTGTACAATTAGAGCATTAAAGGGTTAATTGGCTAAACTGCATAATATATAGTTATTTCTGAAAGCGAACAAAAATTTCAAAATTATAATTTTGTAACATTTTTTATAATAAGATTTATTATTGAAGATTAAAATATGAGCAAATTGGAGATCAGTTTCTACTTAAAAATGGCAATCTTTAAGGATTTATATAAACTTCCTGAACTTGACTCATTACTTCAGGCATAACAAAACTAACATTACTATAATTCTAAGGTAACTTGTTTGTTATCTATGCTAAAGGTCCTGTGCCTGAGGTCAAGCTTTACTGCAACTTACTATTATGAAGTATTGAAATAACATGACAAAAAGTTAAGTAAACTTTTAAAAAAATAAAATACACATATACTTGAAAGAAGTAACAAAACTTTACAATGATTACAACTTTACAAAGGAAGATATCAGACCAGTATACAGTCTCTTTTTTAAAAATGACATTTACACCAGCATTTTTTTTATCTAGATGAAACCTTGAACTTTACAAAACTGTTGTCAACTATATATATCTTCTGTATAAAACAAAGTTCCATTCCCATTTAAAAAAAAGTCCAAATTGTTGAATTTCTAATTTCATCAAAATGCAAAAACTTTCAAGGTAAACTGTAATCTTATGTTTAATGATTGATAATAACTTAACTAATAGCATACAGATATAGTAGGCCTAATAAAAGCAATTGAAAAAGAGATGTAGGTCAGCTTTTGCCAAAAAAACTATAAATAAGTGCCACCAGAAAACAGTCTATTCAAAGTATACAGCCTATATGTGACAGTGTCACATCCTCAGCCTATAGGGGCCTATACATTTCCGTTTTACACCAATTTTCCAATATTTTCAGGCAGAAAAAGGCGTGTATATCAAAAGTAATAGGCAATTGATTGTAAATATATTTTCGGTGCAATTGGGTGGGAAGTGAAAATAACGAGAGAACAGAAGCATTTCGTAACAATACCTGAAAATACACCTTTTTTAACAAGTAATGTACAATAGTTTTCATCACACTGTATAAATGGGCGTGTCCACATTTCGTCCTGTGCACTTGCCAATTACAAATGCACATTTTACACAAAGTTGATTTGGGTCCAGATTAAATGTATACGCAATAGGCCTAGAGCAGCAATGGCAATAGCATGCAGATACTGATCTAATGTGACGGAAATACCTGCTGTTTCAATAGCAACAGCTTCCGGAGCCTTGTGTAGAACAACTAAAGTATTTACGATTGTTTTTTTTTATATAAAAAAACAAGATCAAGAACCGTGGTCAGGTGAGAAAAAAAATATGGAGTAAAAATTGTACACAGTTGACACTTTGCTGCACATCCGATATATTATGAAATGGTGCTAACATCCCGAATCTTCCTAAATTGACTATTTATTTAATTTCAGAGGTGATAAGAACAATCTATTGTCGTTCTGAACAACAATAACAACAACAACAATGTGTGTTTATGTCCATATCCCGTAGTATCCAATTATTTGCCACCAAAATTGAGTTGTCAAAACCATAGGGGATAAATTGGGAAAAAGTTTTTTAGGGAAAGTTTGTCAATTAAATTTGAATGTGGCAAAGATGCATTGATTTTAATGATACATCCTAATTTTGACAGCAATGCAATATCACTCCTAATTTCACTTGTGATAATCAGTAACATTTTTGTACACTGCATTTCAATGAAATAGCAATGAACTGGCTTTTACGATAACAAATGATATTACATCCTATTTTTGGCAGCAATGCAATATCACCTTTAATTTTACTTGAAATAATCCAGCATTTTTTCTATAGTAAATATATAAATTAATGAATGCTAATGTTACATCCTGATTTTGGTACAGCAATGTTATAACACTCATAATTTCACTTGGAGTAATCCTGTTGGCTAGTAATTTTTTATACAAAATAACAAATGTGTTAACCACAACATATATCATAACATTTTAATGGCAATCAAATTTAATTGCAAGTTGGTATACGAAGGATTATACCGATTTTTTTCAACCATGTTATATTAATTGGGCCTCCCAGTGAAAATTTAATAAAAACTGTGCCTACCAGAGCAAGTTTAGGTAGACTGGCCACCTGCTGACCATATACATGAAATTTCTACATGCAAGGGATTGCAGAATTATTTTCATAAAAAAGAAATCCTATGACATTAACTTGTTAGTTGACTAGACATGATTTTAACTCTTCTTATAATCAGTGACAAAAAGGTTAAGCTCTTCGACGAAATAAAGTAGCAGAAAATTTAACAGAAAACAGTACAACAATCAGATAGCCCTACTCTAACGTCCGCCAAAAAAGCCAATGTTATGGTTTACACTAACTTTTAACTAAAAAAACTCAGGTGGAAAAAAATCTGCAGAAACTTCTACAGAACATGTCTTTCAGAATTTTGGAGTATGAAATTCTGCAAGAAAAAGTTGCATTTATGCTACGAAGAATTATAAGCTGTCCTTTAGCTTCTGTATAAGCATAATCTGCTTTTACATATATATTTCTGTGATAAAGCTAACATTGTAAGTTAGCTGCACTTTTTTGCACTTAACACAGCAAAATTTACTGAATATTGAAAGATAGTTTTAAATCAAAATTGCATTTAAGACTTATGATTTTCAACAAAACATTGGCTTTTCATTAATCCTCCTTAACCAGCAAAAGTATGTTTTGATAATATTACACAAATGATTCTGTTCAGTATCACTAATTTTCACAATAGTGGGGTGGGGTGCTAACTAAGATAGAAAAAAAATTGATTTAAAACTCTCTACATTAATTTTTCACATTTACTTATATTTTTTTTGTCTTTTCGGCCAAATTTAAAACTTTTCATGATTGTTCATAAAAAAGCTAAAAATTCATAGTTGTGATAAAAACATTTTCACACTTGCTTACACTTCTGTGATGTATTTCGAGATGAAACAATTTTTGTATTAAGCATAACCTGTATGTAAAAATCATCACAGTAACCTGTCTATAATTATTATTATGCTCATATGACAACAAATATATACAGTAAAATCAGTATTATTAATGCATTCAAAATCATATCAGTATTTAAAAAAGCAATACTTTAGTTTACTTTTTAATCATTTGGTCATGTACCCATAATACTCAAAAGCATGGTTTGATATTATAAACAAATGCTTGAGATAATATATCTATAAGTCATATACAATGCCTGTGATCTACACAATAATTGATGTAATTGGTAAAGTGTTACCTTTCTTCGCTATACTTTAATTGGATTTGTTACAAGTTATATATGTAAACCCATTCTTTTCATATAAACATTATTTCATACCGGCCAGCACACTTCCTGTACTAAAAACCATTGGAGAGTAAAAATTACACTTTATTATATTTAAAAAGATATGATCTCACTATCTCATGGGTAACTATTATTATCATACTTTAATGCAGCGTTGGTCAATGCTGCTTATGAAAGATTATTCGGTTTAAATAAGGGAATTAATTGGCAAGATAAAATATTGCTACATTATCAGTAGCTTCATTAAAATCATGAAGAAAATTAATTTCAGGGTTAATGCCAAATGCTTTTGTTGATGAAGATAAACATATCTTATCATTTCTTTGGTTTAAAGGTACATGCATTTTTTAAATAAAGAGAAACTTTCTTTTGATTTACAAGATAAAAAATTTCCTTAAATTTCAACTGGATAAGATATTTATTTGAAAATGATTATCTTTAACTTTTCCCAACTTTCAAATCAGATTGACTCAGAATAAATAGTATTAAAATTAAAAGCCTCAGTTAAATTTCCATTTTAGACACATTCATACTATTATTACTATAAGGATATAATTTTAACAGAAATTTCCTTAAATAACATTTTTAAGAAGCACTTATACCACCTAATAACAAGCTTTTTTGGTACAAAACTACTGTGTATGCAAATAAAGTTATAACCATTATGCAATTATTAGACTACCCTTCTTGCCATTTTCGGAAGCCAAAAAATGATACAAGTTTACAGTCAGAACCATGCTTTTCCAATGGTTCCAACAGAATTCCAAGTGTCCAACAGAAAATTTACCCCTCAAAATTTTTTTTGTAGACCTTTAAAGGTCACAATATGACCTATTAGCATTTTCCTTTCTGTAAGAAATACATGCAGTTTAATATATGACAAATACAAATTTTAGAGATTAGAAATGTAACCACACCATCATGAATTTCGCAAGTGACCATCATACAATAGCCACATGATTGATTGGTGGAGAGTACCATTGGTTTTTCTTTATGATGTCATCATTTCCAATAACTTTTCATTTGCTGTCTGAAAATCCCTTCTGACTGCTTTTTTCTATGCCATTTAATTCATAAGTTGAACATCTCCCACACCATCATCAAAACCATACAGCATCATAAATGCATGATTTAGGTCTATCCCTCCCTTCGAAAATGTCCTCATTTCTTTATCTCTGCAACTGCATATGCTATACACACTTTTGACAGTTGCCAATGAATGTGTCAGCAATGGCAAAATAGCACCAAAACGCGGCTGTAACTTTCGGTGATAAAACCATCAGGCTGGAATTGTGACAATAACCTCCTCGGCTGTATAATTTGTGTGAGATAACAGATCATTATGGCTTTTCTAATGATCTTGTTATGGCTCATCCATATCACCAAGTCATGCACTGTCTATATGCAATTATGTAGCATGCAACAGAAAGTCCATCTCAAACCAACAGTATATGCAATGTCTGAGTCGCCTATAGCATTTGCATGTTTCCATCATTTCATGGGTAACCAAGAGGAAAACTCTATCTCATAGATCATCAGCTGTGGTCTGACGTTGTATACAGTCCAGGCTGGCTGATCATTTATAGGCCCTATATAGAAAGCATCAATATTTTCTTGAAGGTATCTTGTACCTGACATATATGGTTAAACTAGTACATCTGGATGCATATGTTGTCCCACAACCCTGAACATTGATGACATCGATTCACCATCACAATGAGCTGAAGCGTGTACGATACTAGAAGCGGAAACCACAAAGTAAAAATATGCATATAGAATCTCATTGAGTTCCACAGCATTATTTAATTCGCCTCTTTTGGAAGTCATGCATTTTGGCTTATTTATTATTTTAGGTTTAAAACCTATAAGTCAATATTTAGTGTCGGTCTTTGACAAAAATTTGAAACAATCAAGATACTATCAAAACTATTCGTTAAATTAAAAAATTAGTAATAAAATACTTAATTCCACAATAACGAATAATACTGCATTGTAACTGTGCAAATAAGAATTGTTCATTAGACTTATGATGTCAGTTAATGGATTCAATTCAATTCAAATCATTACCCTACATGTAATCAGCATAAATATTCCATATGGTATAGGGGGTAATTCCCATAAACATGAGAGGTAAATAATGAAGGAATGTGGTCTGGGGATCAACAATGCATGACAGGTGGCCTGAGTTTCATCTCACTAGTTAGTATTGTTGTAATTTTAAATTTTCATTGATCATATCAACTAATTCAGATAATTGGTATTAACTGTAGCAAAGAGACACGTTTTTATGGAATACAAGTGGGGAGGGGGTGAAATTCAAAATATTTCGGTGGGGCCTACACTCTCAACTCATAATTACACAAAGAAATCAGGTAGTTTACAGTCAAAAGAATATGGATGTTACTACATAATATCAGGGTTTTATAAAAAAAAATAATCCTATAGAAATAAAAAAATATCTTTATACAAAAATTCACGCTTGGTAACAGTAGGTATATATATCTGCTAATGTCTGAAGCACAGGGCATTAGCAAGCATTTCACTCAACTGTATATATTGGCATAATATAAAAAGGATCTCGATCACTGCATGACATAATAACCAAAGATGATAGATGAGCATAGCTCCCATATGCACCCATTTTTTGTCTACATACAAACTATATGAAATACCAACTGAAATGGCATTGTATGGGTGTGCCACAGTTAACAAAGTATGTACGAACCATAAGTACACAATTGGGCATGGTGGTTTCTATACATGTCTATACTCAAAAAGTTTGAAAATGAAAACTATAGGCAACTTCCCTTCTCTACGAGCGTATATTCACTTTGGATTACTCAAAAATGTTAAGCTATATATTAGATTTCGGAGACTATTGTAAGGACACACAACATAGGCAATAGGCTACAATTTTAGTTTTAAAATAAAATACTTGACTTTTATACAACAAAATGGACATTATAGGCTCAACAAGCTATAGTTCTAAATGTTGAAATACTTATGCTATTGCATTAACAAACCAAATTTTGAATGCATATACTCAAATATTTGTAAACCTTTTACGTGAAATTCATACTTCCTCAGATGGCAGTAGAACCTTATACATAAATCTGTATAGGTCCTGCATTATATTTCTCTAAATAAAGTGTGACATATGTGTGACTTGTGCCTGGATTCTGACCCACAATTTAAGACTACAAACATAAAACACAGTATCATTCAGTAACTATTTGCATGCATAATGTTCAAAATTAATTAGGTTATATTAACGACTTTATATTTTAATTAAAACTACTTTTTGCACGTGTTATACTGTTCAATGAAAAAGCAAAGCAATTAAATTTGGAATTTAAAATATATTTACACTGATATAATACTTATAATTGCACATAAGCAATTAAAAATTCATTCACCCCATCTGCAATAATTCAAATTTTGCCATAATGTATCTAAATTAACTTGATAAGGATGTGTTGTTTTCTGATGCAAGAAAATTGTTTTAAAGATTTAAAAAGTCCTTTATTAAAGTAAAAATATAATAAACAATAAAGTATAAATATATTGAATGAAATGGAGTATACTTTATAAATTGTGCTTTGGACAGCATTGCACACCAACAGTCAGTTACCAGTATAAGTATAGTGTATTTTTGTGAATTTATATTCAAAGGACAATCCATTAAAAGTATTGATTCAACACTGGTGAGCAATATATCCAAAAAAATTGAACAGATGTCCTTTTCTGAGTTACTATTGTTTGTGCAATAATGTCATGACTTCTTAAGATGCATTGGATGCTAAGAAGCCATAAGGAATCCGGTGAAGTATAAGTACATAGTAGTTTCCAATTTCCATTAAGTGCCTTTTTCAGTTTGGTCAAAATAGACTGCAATTTTGCATAAAATGCATGTTTTCACATTGAAGAATTGCAAGGGCATAAATGTCCATCATAAATAAAATGCATGGGTGACCTTTCAATACACAAGTTCAAATTGAATATATGCCACATGTGAAACACACTCCAGTACAGGACACAAAGCAGGACATTTAGTCCTAAAAGAATAGATATTAAAACAATAAAAAGGAAATCCATGCATGCATTATATTATTATTGAAATAAATTTAGTGTAACATGCAGGAAGTGAAATAAAATAGGCACCCTGTACCACCACATTTTACAAGTAGAATAGTAATGAATTACATACCATCAACATACATTTTGAAATGCATTAGAAATTTTAAAATGCATTAATAAATGCATTTGGTACTTCAAATGTAACTCGTATTTAAAATGCACCCAAGTATGCATTTTATATCCCCTTTTAATGCTTTATAAATTTTTTCTAGCTATATATATATACATGTATACCTTTAAATGCATTTCAAAATGTAATGGGTTTTTTTGCATCCATGACTTTAGCAGGGTAATTGTTACACTCATCTAAAATCAAACCCAATTCTCCTACAGAATTCTAGACCAATCACAGCTAATAACCACTCTATTATATAATGACAAGGTTAGTATATCAGGGCTTCCAAATAAAAAAAAATTATTTGCATCTTTTCCTTTGACATTTAACCAAACGCTTTCTGGAAATATGATTTATATTTGCAGTAAACCTGAAGCACTTTATTATAAAAAAAATGAAAAATGGTAGCATATCATTCTTACTCTGTACGTCATAACTTATTTTAAAACTTTTTTTTAAAAAACAAAACCATTGAAGCAATTATTTTCAAAAATGATTTAACATGTACGTCCAGTAGAAGTATGCATTAACTAAAAAAAATGTTATTTCAAAGCAAGTAAGAATTCCCATTTTAGACAAAATAGCTAGAACAAGCCTGAGCTAGAGAACATTGGACGACAAACTACAGCTTTTATCTTTTGGCAAAACTTTCATTTTTCCTTAATGTTCTACGTACAATGTCCATTCCGCAGATTTTCCGCTAGCATGACTCATGTAAAATGTGCAGTTATTTGGAATTGGCATAATATATATACGATAAATATATGGACCCTTTATTTTATGCTGAGATGGTCCTGAAACAGCAGTAACTATATACCGTCAATATTTCAAGTTGCATTCTAGGGCATAAAAATACACCATTTTTTAAAGTAGGCCTATATAAATTGCCAGGCATCAATAATGGCGACTATACATAAGCTCACTGATTGGGCCTGCACGGTATAAGACACGAAATTACGTGGAGAAAAATTTAGGTCTTTTTTCGTACTTTCGCACCTCCAAGTATATTTACGTCAAATTATATTATTATAATTCTAGTAATGATATGCTCACATTTTTATAGTTTGCAGTATCTCTTAAGGAATATGATTTCTTTGACTTTGACAAGTCTGGACTAATGATTTAGGTTGGAAATAAACTTCAAAATAACATGCAATTTCAAAGTTTATTCCCAGCTTAAATCACTATTCCAGTCTTGAGCAATCCAACCTTGGTATTTTACTTCGGATTTATTAAAACAGTACAAGTGCAGTATACTTAAATTAAATTGTTAATCAACTTCAGTTGAACCTTTTCAACATTTCTTGTACTTTAGGATATTTTCCTAACCCTTTGGCAGCCAGAATGTTGCTGTATATGGGCATGTATTTAAACATTTGGATATACAGAAAAACAGCACTGACATTTCAGTTATTTTAGAGAAATGAGAACACGCATGCAGCGCCAAAGGCCCAAAGCGGATATGTATTCGTTTGTCAAAAAAAAGATTCAATGAAGTTAATATTTTTTTCCAGAATGACAAACAGACAATGATGGCGTTGTCGAGACAAATTGTTGCCTTGTTCAAAAACAATGGAAGACCCGCTGTGGGATTGAAATGTCACCCCTGTACTGTCCTGAACACTATAGACCAACCCCTGGGTTTATAGCTATTGTTTAGCACAGTTGGGAAGGTAATTCTCATAGTCAAAAGTTATTGTAGGGTGAGGCTATATAGACTATATATATATATGGGACTCCACCTAGGACAAACTATCTTGTTGGAATTTGAACAAAAATGCAAAAATCCTAAAATACTCCTGACATCATTCCTTACATTGAAAAACTTTATAACTATATGAGATCAAACTTTGCAACTATAAAAAAAATATATATATATATATATATATATATATAGAACACATTCTGAATAAGTTGAATCTTCAATAGCTTTTTATGTATTCTGGAATTCGCAGTGAAAATGGTTTATACAAAGTTTATAACTTTGATCTAGAATAGAAAGATAAGATAAAATACACCCATTCAGTTATAACGTTATAGCCAAGCCCAAAACCTATAGACAACTGGGACGTGGAGTATAAGCTATACCTCCTATTATAATTCAATAATTCAAAGTTTCAAGCATTTTCAAATATTTTGTCTAATGACTTAAGACTAACCTGGAATTAAAATATTTGATAAACCAGGTAGTTTTGTAATGAAAGTAAAACAGATTTATAAAATACAAATGCATAAGTGTTACATATTATGTGCATGTCAAAGTTTTCCACACTCAAATGCATATCCAGGAGAGCAGCCCTTGACATTGGCGTTTTATTCTTTAAAGGGAAAGTCCCACTTTAAAGAAGTGAATGGGCTGTAGGAGGAAGAGCATGAAAAATTAGGAAAAGGCATGGAAATTGCAATTTGATTTGAGCCTACCAATCAATAAATAAAATAGTCCTGAATACATAGATTTGGATGAAAATAAAAAGCCCAAATAGGCACCATTTTACTGAGAGTATGCAGAGTCCTCTACTGGATAAAGGGCATCAGCTATCATGAAACACGTACACATGCATGTCCTAGAGGGAGCCACCATTGCCAACTTTCAGTGTCTGCTGAAATCTATGGAAAAATGGCGCCTAACGTGTATTTTGCAAACGTCGTAATTCCTTAAATATAGAAACTTTGCTGCAATTGTTATAGTCACAGCCGTTCATATCTTAAGTGTGAACAACTTAAATATCACTTGTCACAAAGTGGGACTTTCCCTCTAATTAGAAGGGTAAGGACGGTATCAATTTTGAAGGCTCAAAATAAAAGAGTAAAGTCAGTGGCATGGGCAGAACCATGCAGGGAAAAATTTTCAGGGTGATTTTTGTAAAAATTCATGGCTCAATGGTAGAATATTTTTGAACATATAATGCACAAAATGTATAGAACTAAATCACTTCGGCAGAATAGGTGCCGAATAGACAAATGATACACACTCACTGGGATGAAATATTCTTCTTGCTATATGTTGTCATATGTGTCACATAACTTCCGTCAGGGATGGGGGGGGGGGCAAATCTGTGCTCTGCGTGGGAGGGGACCATTAAAAGAATAATGTGACGAATTTAAAGAATGTTCCCTAGTTTCTAAATTTTGGGTAGCGCCCCAGGTCCCCCCCCCACCCCCCACCCCGGGGTTTACACCCATGACATCCGTTATGACGAGAGAAGCACTCGACTTGTTCGTGTATAACACTGCAACATACGTGTTTCACGCTTCACTGTTGCCAAATAACAACAAAAACAGGAAGTTTAGGTGGCAAATTTTCGAAATGAAACAGGCTGCTAAATGATGAAAAGTGTACAAGATGGATAAATTAGGGGCATTATAAAAATTTTTAGTTTTATAATAATCTGCTCTCAAAATCTATATTAATTGAAGAATTATGGCGTTTACACAATGCATTCAAGTTTCTGTTCTGCACTATAGCGATATATCAATTAAGGGACAATTCTTTCTGTTTTCTTTAAAAGTTGGGGGAACCTTGTCCCCTAAATCCCTCTGGTGGAGCAAGTACAATGGAGACAACAATATCTATACTTAAAGGGACAGTCTCACTTTGAAACAAGTTATTTTTAAACAGTACACAATTAATAGATATTAATTTCTGTGCCAAT